>PVKM010000347.1:0-114211 GCA_004027735.1 Carollia perspicillata | reverse complement strand
AACAGTAAAAGGACAGCAAATTCACAGTTATTAACATCCACACCTAAAACAAAAGCAGACTAAGCGGACACCTAAAACAGGAGCAGAGCCACAGAAATGGAGATCCCATGGAAAGTTAGCAACAGGGGAGTGGGAGGAAGGGCGGGGAGAAGGTACAGAGAATAAGTAGCATAGACGGTGGGGAGCAAATAGACAGGGAGAGGGCAAGAGTAGTGTGGGAAATGTAGAAGCTAAAGAACGTATGACACATGGACATGAACTAAAGAGGGGGAGTGTGGGTGGGAGGGGGTGTGTAGGGTGGAGGGGAATGAATGGGGGGAAATGGGAGACCTGTAATGGCATAATCAATAAAATATAATTTAAGAAAAAAAGATGTACAACACTCTGTCACTGTATCTTCCCTCTTTTTATCCATCCTTTGTCTATTTCTCTGCTTGGTTATCCACCAGACAAGTAAGGATAGAAAAAGAAAGCAAAATCTCCTCGGGTGAGAATAAGGTATCAGATTTATCTTGGTATTTCAGTCACCCTTGCACTCAATCCCACAGATAATCTTGAATTTAATATAATCCATCCAGTCTTTAAAAACATAATTAAGGGCAAAGATTTTAAAGTGATAAAAAGTCCATGGTTGTTTTTGTAAACATCAAAATTTGCATCCTACTGTAATTTTTTTCTGGAAGATAGATATATAATGTTACTGTTATTTACATGCATTTAACTTAAATTAGAAATGACACATTTATTAGGAAAAATAAACTTTTTAAGAGCAGATCACATTATATAATATATTTGTACTTGGGAAATTAGGCACACTAAAAACTGAACCCTAAAATGAAAGAATAATCTCAACAAAAGACGGATAATCACTTTTTATGCCTCAGTATACTGAAAGTGTTTCTACATGATCTTGTTAAATTAGACAAGATTACCTTTTCATATTACTAATATAGATAATTTGTAAGGTTGTGTATTTTATTCCTATGCTTAAAATTGATGAATCATACCACAGAGTATAAATTAAAACATGGCTAAAATAGTAGTAATTTAGATGGAATTTAATAGTATTTTTAATTTTTTAAATATTATTGTTATTTTAATCCTCACTTAAGGATATATTTCTATTCCATTGATTTTAGAGAAAGAGGGAGGGAGACAGGCAGAGAGAGAGAGAGAGAGAGAGAGAGGGAGAGAGAGAGAGAGAGAGAGGGAGAGAAACATTGATGAGAGGAACATAGGTTGATTGGATCTCTTACACCCTCGACCAGGGATAGACTGGTAACCTAGGTATGTGCCCTGACCCAAGATCAAACCTGCAACCTTTTAGTGCATGGGACAATGCTCCAACCAACTGAGCCACCCAGCCAGGGATTTTCAGTTATTTTCGTAGCTGGATTTTTCCTTGAATGGCTCAGTAGATGAGGGAATAATTCGTGTTCAGGTGGATTAAGCTATGCCTTTCTTTTAAAAAAATATTGAATTTTTGAGGTCACATTTGTGAATAAAATTATATAGGTTTCAGGTATACGGGGATTAAACAAACAAAAAATTCTTAGGCACAGACAACAATTTGACTATTCCTTTCAAATGCACTCTTTTCAAAATTCCACCAGCAGGTGGGTTCAACCTAAAACAGTCAAAGTTCAGCATTTGACTGGACAACTTTATCCTCCTGCATCTGAAACTTCCCTAACATCTCCCTTTTAAACTATGGATTATGGAATCAGATGCCTCTGGGTTATTCTTCACCAATATCTACTTTGCTACTTTTCTTCTAGGTTATGAACCAGCTGAACTGTGTCTATTTTTGCTGTTGTTGACATTTGCACTATAGGACTTAACCGTAGGTGTGCCACCCTAACTCTCGAAGCCCTCTTTACTTGGACATTGACTTATAAAGTACAGAAAAATGTGGGCCAATTGCCTGTGGATTACATGCACCTGTTCTAGTGAAGGAGTGAAAAAAATGTTAAGTTCTCCAATGCCTTAAGTTAGTTGTTTTGCCTGATGCCCCACTGACATGCTGGACAGAATCTTCTTTATGTAAAAGAGAGGTCAACCTGAGGAAGCAAACCTGTAGGCATTCAATAAAACTTCATTGAACACTTAGGAAGTACATGCTATTAAAATAAACTGTATTAGTTTCCTTAGATGGCATTTGTAATTTCATTGGTCAGTGAAAATGTCTATTATCCATCAGTAATAAACGGAAATGTTTTGCAAAAATCAGCAGTTATGAGACACAGTTCATATTTTTTAAAAATGTTTTTACGTATTTATTTTTAGAGAGAAGGGAAGGGAGGGAGGAAGAGAGGGAGAGAAACATCAATATGTGGTTGCCTCTCAAGCGCCCCCAAATGGGACCTGCCCTGCCACCCATGCACATGACCTGACTGGGAATCAAACCATCAACCCTTTGGTTCACAGGTCAGCAGTCAATCCACTGAGCCACACCAGCCAGGGCATGTGTTTATAAGTAATTGCTCTTCTATTTATTTCTAAGATAATTTCAATCCTCTCATTTGATGTATGTTGGGATGGTGTGGTGCCACCTGAGTTACCTTTTCAAAGTGAAACCAGAGGTGCTGCACATGCACAATGCACAGCTGCCTATTGTCAAACGCTATTCACATTATTCAGTTTCAGAGGGTAGATGGTGTCCTTTACCGTGCTTTCCTTTGTACCTTTTTTTTTGCTTGATTTTAAATATGTATTTTAAAATCTATTAGTGAAGGATGTGAACCTGCCATTACCATTGATTAGAATGGGTCATTACTTGAACACGTAAGGTAGCTAACTCCTTTTCACATTACATATTACATGGAAAGGAAAGCACAGTGGCCCATGAGGAAGAGTTAATTCCCACTATCCTTAAGGCTCATAGTTCTGACATGTACGGAGAAAGCTCTTCTTGTCACACCTTGCACACACTCTGTGCTCAGTGGAGTGCAAGTGATTAGGCCCAGCAATCGCTGAGCAGGTGACTTGATTACACTGAAATCAGGCAGAAAATGTCCTCTTCTGGCCACTCGAGTGAATCAGTCAAATTATCGAGTGGCAAAACTAATTCTATGCCTTGGGCCATCCGAGCTGCCACTTCCTATAAGTCAAGCCTTCACTTAGTGTGAAATTGTTTTTTTATTTTATTTTATTCTTTTCCATTTATTATGCTTATTTCAGCTAATTCATTTAGTGAATAGGAATCAGCCAGTATGCTTGGGACGGGGGGTTTAGATATGCAACCTCCTGATCAGGTGGTGCTGAAATACTTTAGAGTTGTAAATGGTTTAGGAAATATTCAAAATGCATTATGATGATCCATATGGTTAGTAGGCACTAAGCAATGCTTATGATTTAAAAATGAGACACAATGTAGAAGAAAGGTTAAATAAATTGAGCTTTAATGAAACTCTACTCTGACTAAAAATTTTTAATAGAAATACAGATACTTCAGCTTTAGAAAAAAGTGTATACTTTGGGTTAAATGCAGATTCTTAAGTGAGAGATAATTTACTCTTGGTTAAGCAAACAGTCCCTTTTATCCATCTCTAAAGCAAACCTTCATGCAGTTGCTTCCATACTTTTACATTTCTGGATCAAATTTAATTATTATTAACAGAATCACTCATCGTTGTGCATATGTGTGGAAAATTAAGGTGCACACAAGAATCTTTATATGCACATCAACTTCAATTTGTCATTCCAATGGGACAAACTATTTGTACCATCTTAGAATATTTAACAAAGAATTTGTTAATTATAACAAATTAATACACAGTTTTAAATTTAAATGAACGTGAAGTAATGTGCAGTTTTCTATCCATTATTACTTATTGTTTATACATAATCAGAAAGTGCACCATTTTTTTTCTGGCAATTAAAAACCTGAACTTGCCCTGGCTGGTATAGCTCAGTGGATTGAGCATGGGCCTGTGAAGCAAAGGGTCGCTGGTTCGATTCTGAGTCAGGGCACATGCCTGGGTTGCAGGTCAAGTCCCCGTAGGGGACACATGAGAAGCAACCACACTTTGATGTTTCTCTCCCACTCTTTCTCCTTCCCGTCCCCTCTCTCTAAAAAATAAATTAATCAAATATTAAAAAAAATAAAATAAAAACCTGAACTTAAGACCAACATTTTCAAGAATAGCCAGTACTCTATTTTGCATATATTTCTGTGATTTGGAGCATCTTTTTAGTGACCTGGTGAATTCTGAATATCTGTTCTGCTACAACAGAACATTCCTTAAAATTTTGTTGGCAAATGACAGTTGAACTGTTGAGAATTTCTGCCCACATGTATTTATTTAATAAGATTAGACCGTATCTGCAGAAGCCAATGAGCTATGATGTAGGATGTGAGATGTCACATGTAGGATGTCACACATATAGATCTCTTTAGGTTTACAGCTGGGAACCAAAATCCCATGTTCTGCATATTTTGTTTGACATCTCAAGAGGCATTTGTGTATTTGGAGACATATAGACATGAGTCTTTTCTCTTGGAACAGTGTATCATAATTACACATGGTATTTTTGTAATGATAACAATGCTATTTGAAATCCATAATATATGCATTGTTCCTGGTAAAATTTTTAAAAATTTCTGTGAGCTATTAATAAGAAGTAGTCCTTGGCATATTTAGTAGCATTTTCTACAATTTTCAAATATAGTTTTATAGAATTCTAGTAACATGTAAGAGGAATTTTTGAAATCTCATTTAAAATGTATGAATACTACTTACATAGTGCCCTGATTTAAAAATCACTTAAATTTTTCATTGAATTCTCTTAGGTATACAGGGAATACATTAAAAATTCATTTATATGCAAAAAAAAAACTAGAAATCAGGATAAAAAGCTTTTTTTTTGGTCTTTTATATTCTTTCAGGATTAAATTGAAAACACTACAGAGTCCAGCACAAGTAACACCCCTTTTTTATGACATGAAAATCTTCTATTACAAAAATCATAAGCATGTAATTCTGTAACATCATACTATCACACTCAAGCACACAAGATTTGAACAGTTTAGGTGAAATGTTCAAATTGCTGCCTGTCTCATGCAAGACTTTCATAGCCCACCAACCACACTCAACGGCATTCCTTCTGCTGGACACTGTATTTTTCTTCGTAACGATGTAGAGGTCATGAAGGCCTTTTTAATTTAGAAAATCCTAAAAGTATATTAAGAACTACTACTTATATTTTATGAAATTTAAATAGGACATTACTGGTGTATTCTTAAGAACAGTTAATTAGAGTAAAATATATTTGCATATTATGGTTGACTGTTGAACAATGCAAGTTTGAATTTTGTGAGTCCATTTATATGAGGATTTTTTTCAATAAATACTGTAAGTGTATTTTATTTTCCTTATGATTTTCTTAACATTTTATTTTCTTTAACCTATTTTATTGTGAGAATATTATAAATAATACATATAACATACAAATTACGTGTAAATCCACTCTTAATGTTATCAGTAAGGCTTCCAATTAATGGCAGGCTATTAGTAGTTAAGTTTGGGGGAATCAAAAGTTATAAATGGAATTTTGACTGCAATGGCATCAGTGCTACTAACCTCCGTGTTGTCCAAGGTTCAACTGTAATATGTTTATTTAAATTTTCATTTTGAAACTTAATTTCAGTGAGTTATTTTTGGATTCAAGGAATGCATTAGTTAAAAATAATTATTAATCAATTAGTATTTACCTTTTGTAATTGACTAGATTTATACTGATAATATCAGTAGTCCTCAACTATCAGTTTCTTTAAAAACTATCCCTTATCAATAAACCATGAGGTTAATTTTTAGCTTATAAATGTGTATATCTACAAAAAGTTATAATAGCCTTTGTATTGAAAACTGAAGTCTTTGGAGTGAAATGGAGGTCACCTCAGAGACTTGAAAATAAAGAACAAAATGACAGTGACCAGAAGGGATGCAGGAGGGGAAAACAGGGGAAAGGAGGGGAAGGGGCAAGTCAGGGAACAGTAGAAGACTCATGGGCACAGACAATGAGGGGGATGGACTGTGAAGGATGGGGTGGGGTGGGGAGTGGGGTAGGGGTGACCAGTGGGAAAAAAGGTGGGACAACTGTAACTGAACAACAATAAATTTTAAAAATGCAAAATTGACTACCATAGTGAAATTTGAAATTGAGTGTTACGGATTTATTAATGGTACTGAGAAAAGCACATTGGAATATTTATTTGGATTTTTTTACATGTAAATGAACCATGTGAAGACTACTATTCAAGGCAATGCAGAAAGGATAATTTTGAACTATTTGACTTTTATGTGTGTGTCTGGAAATGAAGGAGTTCTATAAAGCATTAATTGTTTAGTTAGTTGTATTTAGTTTTTTAAATTATTGTTGACATAAAATATTACATGTATTTCTGGTGTACAATATAATGATTAGACATATATCTTATGAAGTGATCACCACAATGTCTCGTACCCATCTGTCACTATACATAGTTATTATAATATTGCTGACTATAATCCCTATACTGTATGTTACATCCTTGTGACTAATTTTATAACTGGCAGTTTGTACTTCTCAATCCCCTTCACCTTTTCACCAATCCCCCTTCCCATCCCCTCTGGCAACTACCAGTCTGTTCTTTGTCTCTATGAGTTTTGTTTTTTTATTCATTCATTAATTATTAGTATTATTTTTAAATTCCACATATAAGCGAAATTGTATAATATTGGTCTTATTCTGTTTGACATTTTACCTAACATAATATCCTCAAGGTCCATACACGTTGTTGCAAATGGCAATATAGTCTCCTTTTTCATGGCTTAGCAGTATTCCATTGTGTACTTATACCACCTTTTTTTATCCTGTTTTCCATCAATGAACATTTAGATTGTTCCTGCGTCTTGACTCTTGTAAATAATGCCACAATGAACATAAGGGTACACATATCTTTAAGATTAGTGTTTTTATTTTCTTTGGATAAATACTCAGAAGTGGAACTGCTGGATCATTTGATAGTTCTAATTTTAGTTTTGGGGGGAACCTCCAATAACTGTTTTCTACATGGCTGAACCAATTTACATTCTCAACTAGAGTGCATGAGGGTTCCATTTTCACCACATTCTCACCAACTCTGTTCTTTGTTTTCTTTTTGATAATAACCATTTTGACAGAACATGGCTGGAGGCATCAAATTCCTTGATTTAAAACTACACAACAAAGCCATGGTAATCAAAATAGTATGGCACTGGCACAAAAACAGACATATATATCAATAGAACAGATTTGTCTTGGATATGTCTTCTAGGGCAAAGACAGTAAAAGCAAAAATGAATAAATGGGACTGCATCAAAGTAAAAAGTTTTTGCACTGCAAAGAAAATCATCAAGAAAATAAAAAGGCAGCTTACTGAATGGGACAAGATACTCACAAATGATACATCTGATGGGGGTCAATGTAATTAGAAACTAGGCAGAGGACATGAATAGACTTTTTTTTTAAAGAGGACATACAGGTGGCTAAGAGACATGAAAAGATGCTGAATGTCACTAATTATCAGGGAAATGCAAATCAAAACCAGAGTGAGGTATCACCTTGCACCTCTTCGAATGATTTGATATTAAATTTTTGTAATTTTGTAATATTTTATAAAAGAAAGTTCAATTTAATCTATGGTCTACTTCTACTTCAAGTGAGTATATTTTATTTTTCTTCATCATGACAGGGAGGGGAGAATATTTGTATAACCTAAATGTACAATAGAATAAAAGCTTCAGTAGTAACCTATTACATAGATGAAATAAGTATTCTGTAGCATAATAACATTTTTACAGTGTAACTTATCAATGAAAACCTTGATTGAGTGCAAAGGAAAACAATTAAAAGTCCATCATTTTTGTTCTTCACTCCGGAGCCATATTGTGATGTCTTTGTGCCATTAGCCAGTTCCAACAGCCTGATGGTGTTGGCCTTTCTGGAGGTAAAAAAATCCTGGATGCAGACAATTTTTTATGATAAAAAGCAGGCTGGGGGTAATGCACTCTGCTTCCATGTTATCAAAATTACAAGAAGAAAATGCACCATGAGGTCAGTTGTGAATACCCTCACCAAGTTTTTGGGTTTTGCTGCTCAAAGGCTGATTAAAAGTTAGACCACTGTTGTGAAAACTATTGAGGACTGTGCTGGGAAAAATGGTCTAGCTATTGTGTATCTCCTAAAATTAATCCCCAGAGGTTGGTTTTAAATGGAAAATAGGACTCTTGCATTAAGCTTTTAAGAAGTAAAGGGGTAAATGGAGAGGTGGGAGTATGGTTTCAGCATCCTCCCAGTGGCAACACATGAAAGATTTGTCCCTCATTAAACCATTTCTTGATGTTTCCCAATAGATTTTGAGCTGAACACTTGTTAATCCCAAAGCTTTGACAGCCGAGGCCTGCAGAATTAGGCCAACCACAGCTACAAATAGCCAGTGTACATGGAACGGTAATCATTGCTTTCCAGTCTATTATTAGATTAACTTCATAGGGATTGCTTTTTTTCTCCTGTGAGTTGATGCATAAATGACATGCTTTACCCTCCAACAAATCTAATAGCTGAGTGGCTATGACATGATGTTCATAGCCCTTGGTCCCACGACAGATTATTTTTGATTGCTACAGGACTTTGCAGCAGCTTGAAACCATTAGAATCTAAAGGCATTGAAATGATCCAGCATACTTGACTTATACAGAATATTGCTGATTCTGAGTTATGTTCACAGCTTCTTGCCCCATGATCTTGAGTATCACTCTGTAACTAACTTGGAAAACTGATTGCAAATCATCCATTGAGTTGATAACAATTTTAAGACAAGGCATAAAAATGAGGCTCTATCTCTTGGGGATTTCTAGCATCGCTAAATATCGCCAGGGAGAGTTTGTCAATCAGTTTTCTCTAACCACATTAAAACTTCCTTTCCCTGTTGTGAGTTACATTAGCAAGACATGACATTAGATGCCAAGTCTCTTTACCCGCAATTCTAAATATATTTTTTACCTGTGGCAGAACTGTTTTATTGTTTCAGCAATTCAGTAACTTGTGTTTTGCGTTGATATTTCCTACACACCTCAATCTATAAGTTTTGATTTTTTTCCTGACAACTCCAATTCAATCTGTTTATTATTTATCTTATCTTTTGAAAATGGCTTAGATGAGTGGTTAGGACAAAAACACACTGCGTGTGTTTTTTGCAGGTTGCAGAACCTTGGAGTTTTCAGCTTTTGCAGGCCTGCTTTCAAGTGCTTCTTGATTCCCTTTCCATTTAATTTTAAGATGATCTCTATGTGTGGAAACTGAGGTGATTCATTTTCCAGGGGTATTCTTGGTCTATGCCTATTCTAATGCCTTGCCCAGTTGGGCATTGTATCACTCTCAAAAGTGCCCTTGTTTGAAAGATGAATTATATAGTTACCTTAGTTATTAAACCATCTAATCTTTATGTAAGTTTATCTTAATGTCTTATGGAGTTTAATGTGTAAAGAAATGAATTCTAACATTATTTATTGTTCCTCTCCCTTCCATAGCCCCAACCTTTCAATTAACAGTCTTCTGACTAGAAGAAAATAGAGAAGCATATCGTGCATAGTGGGCCATCTCATTTCAGCGACTCTTACAGGGAGACAATTGGAATGCTAAACAGGGCTTAAAAAGTTTGAAATTGTTGTACTCACCACTGATCCTCACCCTTTCCATGGTAAACTCTCTGTAAACTAGCACTTTAAGTGCCCTGGTTTTTCTCTATATCATCATAATGTGGAGCCCTAAGACATATTTAATGATATGTTTCTATTCACTGTATTAGGCACTGGCATTATGGCAAAACACCCCAGGTAGCAGAGCTAATGAGGGAGCCAAGGATGGGTCTCTTCTTAGGAAAGATTAAAATGCAGAGCAACTTTGAATGGCTTTAATCAGAAATTTTGAACATTTAAAAAATTACAAGTAACACTGCAATTTGTGCTATGAAAATGGTATGCTTGACTATAGCTACATGTGAAGTAAAATGTACTATAATTTGATTGAGAAATGCCTTCATTAAATTTATAGCGGGATTTGTTACACACAATCTAAAGCTAATGTGAATCTAATCGAATCCAATGGTTGTTAATTCTTTTTAGACATAATAGACTTTCCTGGCTTCTATATTCAGTATATAGTAGCGATTTGACAGCATTGAAAACTTGTAGAAAAACAAAATGTTCCTAACATAATGGTGTTTATTGTTATTTATATAGTGCAGTTTAATAACTAAATATACATCAGATGATATACACTGTATAGTATATAATCAGGGACCAAGCCATGGAAACATTTAAGGAAAAGAGTTTATTTCAAAGGCAGAAAAAAAATAGCTGTACATAGCAATGAATAATAAGTAAGTGACTTTAGACATTTAGTATATAGATAGAAAAGTGTAACAGGTATGTAGGTAAGTTTAAAAGTCAAATGAATTTGAGATGATTACTTTCACAGAGTCGATTGTAAATGCCAAATGCAATGAATCACTGATTTCTATTTTCCAGTTGCTTAGATCTCCCTGGTGCCAAATAGCCTATTTTGATCATCAGTTAAAAAGCACTCTTTAACTGTATTTGCCAAGAATAAATGATTCATGGATAACAACAGAAGAAAAAACAACATATGTCTGAATACTAAGATTAGAGGGCCTCATTCAGTGACAACTCAGGACAATTGTGGTTTTTTTTATTGATAAGGTGTGCTGAAACAGGCTTCTTGTGTGCGTGTGGTGTGGAGTGTGTGTATGGTACGGTATTTGATTTCTTTAATGAAACAAATTTATAAACATTTGATGATTGTTATATTTTGTGTTACATAAAGTTTTTATAAGAAGTTTAATGACAGGTCAATGCATTTTTATGGTTTAATTGAGTTTGTTATTGTTTTCATAGGCATCAAGAGGAATGGTGTGGTAGTATCACCAAGAGGTAGTCTGCATGTAGTAATGATGATGATGATGATGATAATCATTATAGTAATAATAATAATTATAATTATAATAATAAATTATATAAAATGTAGTCACTTTCTTATCAGAAATGTAATTTCTGCTTTACTCCCAGGATTTTTTATTGTCAATTAATTTTATTATTAAAAATTTTTCATGTATATACTTAAGATAGTAACACTATCACATAGAAAAGTCTACTTCTTTTCTTTTTTTAAGATTTTATTTACTTATTCTTAGAGAAAGAGGAAAGGAGGGAGAAAGAGAGGGAGAGAAACATCCATGTGTGGTTGCCTCTCACATACTCACTACTGGGGACCTGGCCCACAACCCAGGCAAGGGGGCCTTACTGGGAATTGAACCAGTGACCTTTCGGTTCACAGGCTGGCACTCAATCCACTGAGTCACACCAGCCAGAGCTGAACAGATTTTCTACTGGGACATTAGTCCACAGTAATATTAGCCTGTAGCAATATGCTTTTTATGATAGAAATGATGGCATATAGTATTTTACCTATAAATTATAGATTGGGATAGAGCTGAACAAGAGGAAGAAGTTAGGGTAGCCATGATAATAACTTAGAGAGTGTCATGGTATTTGTTTTCTTCTGACTCTCTTATAGCAGTCTGATGTTATAGAATGAGATTGGATTGGGTCCTAGCTAATGACCATTTAAGTCATTTTGGTAAGTAATATTTCTTTTCTCCAAAGAATATTTTTCTCATCTGCAAATTATGTTTGCTCTGTTCATTTCTTAGCTTATTATGAGGTGCAAAAGAATTGTATGTGAAAGTACTTAGAATGAGGCAAAATACTGTATTTGAGATTTTTCTTATTGTACTTTTATTTTCTTCACTTTTTACCAATGTTTTAATATTAATGAATGTATATTATGGAATTAGGACATAGACTTCATGGAACTGTAAGGAAACTATTTTGACTTTGTGGCTATCATAGACTAACTCATGAGCTGAACGATTTTTACCTGATCTCTGAAAAATATTTCATTACTACCAAAAATGTATTATTCATTTACTGTTTATAGCCCAGATGGCTAATAACATATGGAGTAAATCTTCTACACACCTGCTGTGTAACAGGTCCCTCATGCTATAGCATAATACCTTAAGTAATACCAAAGCATAGTCTAATCACTTCAAAGCCATCCAAAATCACGTTCATGCTGAAAACATTTTATTATTTGTAATTTTGGGCTTTCACTATATTAAATGTAAAAGAAATTAGTTTTCTAGAAAGATATGCCTTTCCATATGTGAGAAAATATGTTTTGAAGCTCACATATGCTCTCAGAAGTTAATGTTTTCAATATTTACAAGAGCCAATAATTTCTGGAAACCATAAGTGCTATGTATGCTATCAGTTGGGCAGTCAGCCACCATTTGGAAAAAGTCTCCTCCTTATTTCCATTGTCCTATAAATTTACTCCAATAAAAATTAAAGGATCATTTGTGTCTTTGACAGGAAAAACATGCTAATTGAAGACATGCCATAAAAATGCAATTAAACAAAACTATTAGTTTTTATTTTTTTACTATTTTAAACCTATTATTTAAAAACATTACTTTAATATTGAAAAGGCTGTAAAATTGTGCTGGGTGTAGCACATTGTGTCTGCAAACACATTGCTTAAATAGTAAAAAATTCGTAAACTAGAAACTAAAATTAATTGAATACACTTCAGTGAAATATTTTTGTTTTATATGCATTTTTCTTTCCTCGATTGAATTTACTGGGGTGACATTGGTTCCCAAAACCATACAGGCTTCAAGTGTACAATGCAATACAACATCATCTGCATCCTGCATCATGTGCCCATTGCCCCAAACTCAGTCTCTTTCTGTCCCAGCGCCACCCACCTCCACCCCGCTTTCCTCTGGTCATTTCCACACTGTTGTGTGTGTCTATGACTATTTTTTATCCACCCAGCTCCCCAACCTTCCTCCCCTTGGACTGCGTTAGTCTGTTCTCTGTATGTATGAGTCTGTTTCTGTTTTGTCTGTTTTTGTTCATTAGATTCCCCATATGAGTGAAATCATGTGGTATTTGTCTTTCTCTGACTGGCTTATTGCACTTAGCATAAAAATATCAAGGTCCATCCATGCTGTTACAAAAGGTAATATTTTCTTCTTTTATATGGCTGTGTTGTATTGAATTGTGCATTGTGCTCACCTACTGATGGGCACTTCAGCTGTTTCTAAATATTGGTGATTGTAAATAATGCTGCAATCAACATAAAGGTGCATATATTCTTTCAAATTAGTGTTTCAGGTTTCTTCAAATATGTTTCCAGAAATGGGATTGCTGGGTCAAAAGGGAGTTTCATTTTTAATATTTTGAGGAAACTCTATACTGCTTTCTGCAGTGGCTGCACCCATCTGCATTCCCACCAAAGGTGCACAAGGGTTCCCCTTTCTCCATATCCTGGCCAGCACTTGTTGTTTGTTGATTTGTTAATGATGGCCATTCTGACCTGTGTGAGATGACATCTCATTGTGATTTTAATTTGCATCTCTCTGATGGCTAGTGATGCTGAGCATCCTTTCATTTGTCTCTGGACCCTCTGTAGGTCCTTCTTGAAGTGTCTGTTCAAGTCCTTTGCCCATTTTTTAATCAGATTATTTGTCTTCCTGATGTCGAGTTGTATATGTTCTTTATATGTTTTGGAAATTAACCCCTTATCAGATGTACCATTGACAAATGTGTTCTCCCATACAGTGGGTCCCCTTTTCATTTTGCTGATGATTTTCTTTGCTGTGCAGAAGCTTTTTAGTTTGATGCAGTCCAATTTGTTTATTTTTCCTTGCCCAAGGAGGTATATTGGCAAAAATATTGCTGGCTAGCTTTTCTTCAGGGAATTTTATGGTTTTGTGACTAACATTGTTTTGGTTATTTTCTTTTTTTCTCTTAATTTATCTGTGACAATGGCATTGTCTGTTTCACTGTGAAGAGGTAACACAATTTCTTGAAGAATCTCAATTTGTTTGAAACAATTTAGGGTGCTTTTCTTCATTGTGTGGTTCTTATAAATGGTGATTGGCTTTAAAAAAGGGTTCTGAAGATTGGAGCAGTGAAGAGGTTTTTTTCCTTTTCTCATTATGACCAGGCAGTGTATCTAATAATATCAATATTTCTGGAAGCTCTTAATGAGAATGGCTTGCATTTCATATTTGATTAGTCAAAATGATAAATACATATGATGTCTGTCTGGAGAAAGTCCAGCCATTGTTAATATAATGAAAATGGTTTGTGTAACATCAATGTAACCTGGCAGTCAAGGAGAGTGGACTGGGATGCACATGTGTGAACAATGACGACTTCAGTGTACCATTCAGTGAGGGTGGTAGACACTGTTGAGCATGTGTGCTGTGTGGCCATCACATTCAAAATGACTGAGCGAGTGGAGCAACAGATCTGCACACAATTTTGTGTTAAGTTTGAACATTCCTCCACAAACTCCCTGTGACTTCTGTTTTTTCCCAAAACTAAAATCCCTTTTGAAAGGGAAGAGATTTCAGACTATTGATGAGATTCAGGAATATATAGCAGGGCAGCTGATGGTGATTGGAAGAACTGTGTGAGGTCCCAAGGTGCCTACTTTGAAGGGGACTGAGGTGTCATTGTCCTGTGTACAGTGTTTCTTGCATCTTGTGTCTTCTTCAATAAGTGTCTCTACTTTTCATAGTACATGGCTGGATACCTTCTGTACAGATCTCACATCAATACCAATTTAATTATATGTACATGTATGTACACAGACATAGACACATGGAAGCTTATTGTGTTCATTTGGAGATTTATATCATCTATTATTTGTTTTCTAATTTTTAATCTATTAGTTTAAGTTTGAATGGTAACCTAAGAGGCTTTTCTTTGACTAAGGGCCATTAAAGTGCAGTTAGAAAAGGACACATGGTCTTCCACAAAACTTATTTGCAAGTTATTATTCCTAATTGCTACAGAATTTTTTGTGATGTTACAACTGTATTGCATCCTTAATGCACTTTTCCTCATTTTTAATTTCCTTACTCAAAAAACAGCATTTATTGGAAAGTAAGTAGATGAAAAGAATTCGGTCACAAAATCATGATAGTATTCCCATTTTTTTATATTCAAATATAGGAATTATTAATAATAATTTGAAAGGCATATGCAAAGTTTGGACTTTAGGCCTATATTTTCTGCATAGTTTCTAAGTTGATCTGGGCATTTTAAAAACAGAAGTAAGAAAAATCTGGAACTGTTCCATGCTATTCTTATTTGGGAGAGACTTACTGTAGGTGGTTTTTATGGAGTCATATTTGGTGATCTAATTTTCGGGAAATGTTAATATTTCATCTGTGCTTAGTGTACCAATTTATAAATATCATCACTATTATTTCTGGATTAAAAGGAAATGCTATGGAAAATACTATATTAATTTTATAGTCTTAACCATTCCAATGTATACTGTCATCTTGAAAGTTTTATTAATTATAATAAAGGGTTTGGCTACAAGATAACAGCTCTGTATGAATCAGGGAATTATATTATTAAATACAACTATAATATTACTTTGAAAGTATAATATTAAAAGTATCACAGTGAAATATTTCAGACTTCTTTGGGATATATAATTCCACATATGGTAAAATGTCATTTACAAAGAAAGCCAACACTAACTCGGAGGAAAAATGAGATATACATGTTGGACCAAGAGACCGTATGTGGTCATGGAAACACTCCCATGTTTTCCATTATTTCAGTCACTAGTTCTGTGTCCTCGTGTGAGTTTGTCTCATTAGAACTCAGCTTTCACTATGCACTGTTGTGTCTGAAAGCTCTCCTAAGTTCATTGTCTATCAGTCAACTTCTGTAAAACATCCCGACAACATAATGTATAATTATTGTTGTTCTTATAAGACACATGGTATTACCAACATTATAACCAATAACAAATCATGAAAATTATATTGATCATCTAAATGAATTTCCATGGCCTGGCTGGTGTGGCTCAGTGGATTGAGTGTTGGCCTGAGAACCTAAGGGTCACCAGCTTGATTCCCAGTCAGGGCACAGGCCTGGGTTGTGGGCCAGGTCTCCCCACCCCCTGTGGTGGGTGTGCAAGAGGCAACCACACATTGATATTTCTCTCCCTCTCTTTCTCCCTCCCTCCCCCTCTCTCTAAAAATAAATAAGTAAAATCCTTAAAAAGTAAATTTCCTTAGTTCCACATTTGTTTTACATTAAAAGCAATCTGCACCTCTTAGTTTTAAAATTTTTCTCAGTAAACACTTTGTGTGTATTATATTATATACATGGGTTACAGCAGACAATGATATTCAGGAGCAGTCAATAAATGTAAAGATAATTGAAGGACGAGCACTTAGATAAATTCCCACTTTCCTCCCTGAACTGTGGTACAATATCCAAGTCAGTGCCATATTGACATAGCTTTTCTATTTGCTTTCAGTTATAAATGCTGGGATTACCTGAGCGATTGTTTTCTCAGACAGCCATAATGTAATCTCAAACCTCATACTCCAACAACCATGCACTAATTAAAACTGCAATTATATTTTTGCTCAAACAAAACGACTTAATAAACATTATCACAAACTGTTTACCCTTCCCCAAAACAATTTATGCTCACTAATACAATTTCCCATTAAAACTGCTGCCAGGTAAATTAAAAACTCTTGAAATAGTAAGTAAGTGGGAAATTAATTCAACAGTTTAATCTAGACCTAATAACAGTAGCAAACTCAGAAAAAGATTGCTACAGCGGGGAGTTAATTAACAACTTATTCCCCATTTGATAAAAGTAATCCACTCTAATTCCAGTGTAATTTACCTCAATGTAATATAAAGCCACAAGCTGCTTCTGGTGCTGGTAATTATTAGCTTTGTCCTGTGGCCACATTGACAATAAAAGTCAGCAGTATCTTAATAATAAGAGGCTGTCTGCTAAATGTCCACGATTAAAGATGCAATATGAAATCTTACAGCAGTGGCAAGCATGCATATTGCCGCACAAGCAGGGGTTGCACTTTAGATTTAAACTGCATTTAATAGTTCCAGCTAGTTCTAGAAAACAGGTGTGCTGCGCAAAAAGTAAGCATTTTATTGGTTTCATATGGGGAAGCAGAGGGAAGATAGGTGATGAATTCCTTCCTGTGCCTTCCGTCATCACCACCAGTGACTTACTATACCTTTCATCTCTTTTTACTTAACTATTCATAAATCAAAGTAGTTTCTTTGCTTCCTGCCCCTACTCTAACCCTCTGTGTATCCTCCTGCACAAATCTCATCGTTTAACTTCCTTGGATATAAACCTTCCTTTACTAACTATTGTCCACAGGACGAAGTGGAAACTCCCTAGCATGACATCAAACTCCTAATCTCTGTTCAAACTTTATCAACTTAGAAGATAAATGAAGACCAAAAATTCTGTGACATGTGGTACCCTCTCTTGATTTATCAACCCTTTCCTTGCTAACTTATCACTTCCTCTGTAAAGTTTTATTTGACACTCTCCATTGGAATCTAGTCACTTCTTTTTTGTCTGTTCTATCACAACACATGAGATTCATCAGTCATTCCAATGATTGTGTTGCCTTTCATTTCTGTTGACATGTTTGTCTCCACCTACTAGACTAGCAGTTTTCAAAGTGTGGACCAGCAGTATTGGCATCAACTGGGGACTTGTTAGAAATGCAAATTCTCAGGCTTCTCACCAGACCTAGTGAGTCAGAAACCCCAGGGGTGGGACCCAGCAATTTGTGTTTAAACAAGCCCTGTTGCTACTCAGATGGACAGTAAACTTTGAGAACCATTCAGATTGTGAACATCTTGGAGGCATAAGAAAAACTTATTGATTTAAAAATTCTTTACATGGCATTATAGCACATAGTAAATACTAAGATGTATTTTTGAATGATTACGTTATGAGAAAAATGGAGTAAATGGTGTGTAAGAATGACAAATCTCAGAGAAGGTATAAAAATACATGTAACATTCATATTGCCCTTTATCCAACTAAAATACAAAAATCTGTGTTTCCCTAACTGAGTAATTTCTATTAATTTTTATGTGCATCATATATTGTATCAAACACGTTGATGTAGGTGAAAACAGATATTTTTGGATATGAATTTATGTTTATACCCATACCATATGGTTACATTTAGTGTGACTTTTAATGGTATATATTTTAAAAATAGACAGCTCTGTCTATGTATGTGGTTGTCATCATAATGTCATAATAAAACCTTTATTTTTTAAAATAGATTTACATTTAATTTCTTATAGACTTTTCACAATACCTTGTAAGGTAGTCAAACCAGATGTTATTCTTATTTTACAGAGAAGAAGACCCATATAAGTGCAATGATAAAGCCAGGATTAGAACCCCGGTTTCCCGAATGTTAGTCAAGTGCTCATTCCCCTTTATTATAGTTCTTCCATACTTGAACAGATTCAATTCCATTCACCAAACATGTATGGGCTAACTACTGTCTGCTGGACCCTATGCATGGTTATCTTTGACTGTGATGCATTACAATGTCTTGAAGGATGGGTAGTATTTGAATAGTTGGTAACTAAAAAGCAAACAACTCTAGGTTGGAGTGATAACATAACAAAAACAGATGTGGTTTAAGCCACCAAAGTATACTGAGGAATGGTTAGTGAATGAATAATTGACTTTGAAGAGGAGTGGGAGAATAGATATAAAAGATTAATTAGGGTTTGTTGTAATGAGTGTCCTGTTTGAAAGTGGGGTTTGAGCTTTATTCTGTAGGAAGCCAATTAATCTTTTTTGAGCAGAGGATGCTGGGATAGGAATTTTAAACTGATTTATCTTTCAGGTAAGAGAGAATCAACAGTAGAGTAGATGAGGCCAAGAATCAAATCAATGATTTGGAATATAAGGAAACAAAAACAACCAATCAGATCAGCAAAAAAGACAAAAGAATCCAAATAAGTGGGGATAGTATAAGGAGCCTCTGGGACAACTTCAAGCATAGCAACATTCTCATCAGGGGGATGCCAGAAGGATAAGAGAGAGAGAGCAAGAAATTGGAAATGTATATGAAAAAATAATGCCAAAAAAGTCCCTCACTTGGTGAAGGAAGTAAACATACAAGTCAAGAAGCTCAGAGAGTCTTAAACAAATTGAACCCAAAGAGGCTCACACCAAGACACACCATCAAATCATAATTAGAATGCCAAAGGTGAAACATAAAGAGAGAATCTTAAAAACAGCAAGAGAAAAGAAGTTAGTTACCTACAAAGGAGTTCTCATACACCTGCCGGCTGATTTCTCAACAGAAACTTTGCAGGCTAGAAGGGATTGGCAAGAAATATTCAAAGTGATGAAAAGCAAGAACCTACAACCAAGATTATTCTAGCCACCTAAGTAACATTTAGAATGGAAGGGCAGATAAAGTGCTTCCCAAAGCTAAGAGAGTTCATCATCACCAAACCAGTATTAAATGAAATGTTAAAGTGTGCTCTTTAAGAAGAAAAAAAGCACTGACAGGGTTGCTCTGTTGGTTGAAGTGTCATCCTGATGCACCAGGGTTATGGGTTTGATCCCCAGTTGGAGCACATGCAGAAATCAACCAATGAGTGAATGAATGAGTGAAACATCAAATTGATGTTTGTCTCTCCCTCCCTCCCCCTTCCTCTCTCTCTCCCCTTCTTCTCTCTCTCTAAAAATCAATAAATAAAAACAAATAAAAAACAAAAATAAAATAAATGAACAAGCAGAAAGAAGCAGATTCATAGACACAGATAACATTTTGATGATTGCCAGATGGGAGGTGGATTGGGGAGATGGGTGAAAAGATAAAGGGATTAAGAGCTACAAATTAATAGCTACAGAATAGTCCAGGGGATGTAAAACACAGCATAGGGAATATAGTCAATAATATTGTCATAACTATGTATGATGTCAGATGGGTGTGAGATTTATTGGGATGATCACTTAGTAAGTTGTGTAATGTGTAATCGCTGGGTTGTACACCTGAAACTAATATAACTTTTCATGCCAAATGTAATTGAAAAATAAAAATTATGAAAATGATTTGTGGGGAATACAGACATGTAAAGTGTTATTTAGTTTTTTTTTAATTGCACATTTTATTATGTAAGACCCTGAAGGTATAAACATCTGAAGGGTAAGATTATGGTCAGATATTCAAACCCACTACTATTCCTTTTCATTTTACTTGTAGTCCTCCAGGACCCAATAAGTAAATGTTTCCTCTTTTCTGAATGAAACTATCAAACATAAGTTTAGACGTGTTTCATTTTTAAATTCAATGTCACAGTTGCCAAAGACATCCTATTCTTTGAAAAATCAAAGAATGTAAGGTGGAGATGAAGATAGATAATCAGTGAGGCTGGAAGAGCTAAGCAAAAAACTTATAAACTCAGTATATTATTTTTTCTTTGTTTAAAATATCTTTGCTAGTAGCTGATGGAAGAAGTTAACTCTATCTCTAGTTAAAAAGAAAACTCTTATAGTAAAACACAGTAACACACAAACATTTCATACCTAATAATTATTTTTTTAATTAAAATTGTATAGGTATTCTTATATCAGCGTGAGAAGTATATTTATTTACTGACTGTGGGTCATTGGTTCACTAATGTGCTATGTTGGGCACTTGCTGGTAAGAAACTATGTTTCCATCAGAAACATGACTTTACTGAGCTTTAAAAATAATCTATGGAGGCTGATGCCAACTTTAAGCTCTTTCTATAATAGATTTGGCACATGAGAGTAATTTTTCTTTACAAATTTTAATGACCAAAAAATTGATCTGGCTTGCTTTGGAGTTCCAGCGAATTACAACAAATTGTTAATTATGTTCAGCTGCACTTTGTGGGGGGGGGGGAGTTGTTTAAAAAATACAAACAATGACTATGATTTCCATAAAAGTTGGTGAGTGATTCACCCAGAGTTTTAGTTGGATTGTTTGTGACATTTAACGTAAGTGGCCTAAGAAGGAGACTTAACCTTAAAGAGGACTCTACCTAATTTGCAAATGAATTTTGTGGGAGCCTCTTAGCCTTTTCTTAAACTCCACTCTAACATAATTTTTCATCAGGACAGAATTGACTAAATCCTAAATTTTTCTTATGCTCAGAAGAGGGTGGGTAGGTATTAGAACACATCAGAAGTACAAGGCTGCTCATATAAGCAAATGCACAATAGGTCATTGTTGATTGACTGGCACTATTAAGAAGCTCCAGTGTCCTTTGACCTGGGGGTGTGTCTATTTAAGTCAGCTAGGTTTCACACCATACAAATATGGCTCAGGTTGTAAGACTTTTAGGGCAGTTAGTTACATTCTCATACATTATGGCCCTTCAGCTACCTATTTTGCAAATATGTGGTAATGGTCATGGAAAAACTATACATTGAATAATTATAATCACTCTCCATTACTGTGGATAACCACATACTGGTTGCATGTATTAATGTACAGATGCACATTCAATCTGCACAGTGTTACTTTTTGAAGTCTAATGCTGAAAAGAGACAGGACGCCATTAATTTATAACTATTTAGTTATTTGTCTGACATAGTTATTCATTTATTCGATAAATATTTCATGCCTTTTATGGACCAAGCATTGTGCTAAACACGGAGCACTAATAGATAAACAAGATAATGTTCTTAAAATTTTTAGGGGTCTAAGATCATTCAAAAATAGTCAATATTGGATATAAATACTATAAGAGAGGCAAAGAAAAGAGTTATTTCATATTTTTGTGAGGGGATCAAGACATGAATTATAAAGGAGATTTGAAGATGTTTTGTTTATATATTCATTAGTTGTTAGACATTAGGGTATTTTCTCACTTTTGGCCATTATGAATAAGGATGCTATGGATATTCATGTACAAATTCTTTAACTGTCACTTTCATTATGTCCATCCTACTGCTGTTATTTCACTGTCTTTTTTTATTGCTCAGTTAGAATTGTCCCAACTTTACCCCTACTCTTCTCCCCTGCCCCGCCCACCCCCTCCCTCAGTCACTCCCCACACCATTGCCTTTGTCCATGGGTCCTTTGTACATGTTCCCTGACTTGCCCCTTTCCCTTCTTTCCCCCATTATCCCTCTCCCCTCTGGTCACTGTCAGTCTGTTCCCTGTTGCCTAGCTCAGATGGTTAGAGCATTGTCCCTCTACACCAAAGTTGAAGGTTCGATTCCCCATCAGGGCATGTACAGGAAGCAATCACTTCCATTTTAAAATCAAGTAACTTTTTAAGGCTGGTTTTAAGTTAACAGAAAAATTGAATAAAAACTATAGAGTGTTCCCAGATTCCACTCTCCCCTCATGCACAGTTTCCCCTATTACTAGTATTTTTCATTCATGTAGTACACTTTTTTTATAATTGATTAGCCAATTTCAACATTTATACATTATTAAGTAACATCCGTAGCTTACATTTCAGTTCGCTATGTATTGCAGTTTTATGATTTTTCACAAATGTATGATATCATGTATACATTATTACAGTATCAGACAGAAAATCTTCACTGCCCTAAAAATCTTCTGTGCTCCACCTATCCATCCTGCCTCTACTTCCTCTAAACCTCTGGCAACCACTGATCTTCATACTGTCTCCACAGTTTTGCATTTTTCAGAATGTTATGTAGCTGGAATGATATATTATGCAGGATTTTAAGGCTGTATTTTTGTTTTTACCTAACAATATGCATTTCAGATGTCCTTATGTCTTTTCTTTTTTTAAGATTTTATTTATTTTATTTATTTTTAGAGAGGGGGAAGGGAAGGAGAGAGAGAGGGAGAGAAACATCATTGTGAGGTTGTCTCTCATACGCCCCCTACTGGGGACCTGGCCTGCAACCCAGGCCTGTGCCCTGACTGGGAATCAAATCAGCGACCCTTCCCAGGCCGGTATTCAGTCCACTGAGCCACACCAGCCATGGACTCTTTACGTCTTTTCATAGCTTGATAGTTTTTTTTTTTCTTTTTATTGTACAACACTCCATTGTATGGATGTACCACCGTTTTTTTATCCATAATTATTGCAGGACACCTCGGTAGCCTAGTTTTAGCAAATAGAAATGATACTCCTATAAATATTCTTATACAAGTTTATGTGTAGACATGAATTTTTAACTTCTTTAGGTAGGGGAGCACAGTTTTTCAATTATATAGTAAGAGTATGTTTAGTTTTGTAAGAAACAATCTGTCTTGAAAAGTGCCTGTACCATTCTGAATCACTGACAGTGAGTGTGACTGGTGTTTCTTCACATCATTGCCACTGTTTGGTGTCATGTTTTGGATGTTGGCCATTCTAACAGATATTGAGGGTATAACATTTTTGTCTTAATTTGCAGTTTCTTAATAATATATGATGTTGAACATGCTTTCATATACTTTATTTGCCATCCATGTGTCTAGTTAGGTAGTTGTATGCTCAGATATTTTGTTAACTATTTAATTGGGCTTTTATTTTATTTTTGTTGAGTGTTAAGAATTCTTTGTGTATTTCGGAACAAGTCCTTTGTGAGATTTTATCCCCAAATCTGGAAGAATTCCCAAACTTTGCCTTTTTATTCTCTTAGCAGCCTTTTTTTCATAGAATGTTTTAAATTTGAAGTACACATTATCATTTTTTCTTTTATAGATTGTGCTTTTAGTACTGTGTCTAAAATGTTATCACAAAACCCAAGGTAACCTAGATTTTCTACCATCTTAACTTCTAGAAAGTTTATAATTTTGTGTTTCACACTTCAGTCTACTCTCCATTTCTAGTGAAATTTTGGTGAGCAATGTAAGGTCTGTGCCTAGATTCATTTATTTTGCATGTGGATGTCCAGCTGTTCCAGTACCACTTGTCGAAAGCACTATGATTTTTCCATTTAATTTTCTTTGCTCCTTCATTAAAGATTATCTTGATTTTTCACAAATGTATGATATCATGTATACATTATTACAGTATCAGACAGAAAATCTTCATTGCCTGAATCTGGGAACACTCTATAGTTTTTATTCAATTTTTCTGTTAACTTAAAACCAGCCTTAAAAAGTTACTTGATTTTAAAATGGAAGTGATTGCTTCCTGTACATGCCCTGATGGGGAATCGAACCTTCAACTTTGGTGTAAAGGGACAATGCTCTAACGATCTGAGCTAGGCAACAGGGAACAGTTTAACTATATATGTGTGAATCTATTTCTGGGCTCTCTGTTCTGTTCCACTGATCTGTTTTTCTGTCCTTTCACCAATACCGTACTGTTTTCCTTATTGTAGCTTTATAGTATGTCTTCAAGTAGTATCAGTCCTTTAACTTTGTTCTACTTTTTCAGTATCATGTTGTCTATTTTGCATTTTTATATAATCTTTAGAATGAGTTAATGAATTCCCTAGGGTTTGATTGGGATTATGTTGATTGCATAGATAAAGTTAGGAAAACTAACAGTTTGATATTATTGAGTTTTTAGATTCACCAAGATGGAATATTTCTTCATTTATTCAGATTTACTGTGATTTCTATCATCAAAGTTTTGTGGTTTTCCTCCTTTATTTCTTATACATACTTTGTTAGATTTATATTAAGTATTTTATTTTTGGGTGCTAATATATGTGAGCTTGTGTTTTTAATTTTTTTAAAAGATTTTCTTTATTTATCTTTAGAGGAGAAGGGAAGGAGAGAGGGAGAGAAGTATCAATGTGTGGTTGCCTCTCGTACGTCCCCTGCTGGGAACTGGCCTGCAACCCAGGCATGTGCCCTGACTGAGAAACGAACTGCGATCCTTTGGTTCGCAGGCCTGAGCTCAATCCACTGAGCTACACCAGCCAGGGCTTGTGTTTTTAATTTCAAATTGCAATTATTTATTGCTGGTATGTGGGAAAGCAATTTTACTTTTATGTATTATCTTTGTGTTCTGCAGCGTTGCTATAACCATGTATTAGTACAAGGAGTTATTTTATTGATTACTTGGCATTTTTCACATATAGTTATGTTATCTACAAAGAAAATGTTATTTCTTCCTTGTCATTTCATCTATGTTATCAAATTTGTGAGTACAGTTATTTTTAATATTGCTTTATTGTTTTAATTTTTATAACATCATAATATTGAATTCTCTTTCATTTCTAATATTAGTAATTTATGTCTTCTCTCTTTTTTTCTTAGCTAGCCTGGTTAGAAGTTCACACATTTTATTTGATCTTTTTCAAATAGTCAAGCTTTGATTTTCTATTTTTAATTTTATGGATTTCTGCTTTAATTTTATTATTTACTATCTTCTGCCTTCTTTAGATTTAATTTAATCTTATTTTTTCTTTTCTGAGGTGGAAGCTTATATAAGTCACTTCCTAACTCTCTTCTTTGTGATATGTACATGCAATTCTATAGATTTTACTCTAAGCTTTTCTTTCATTCATCGCATTGCACAAATTTGGTAAACTTCATATACACTTGGTTAAAATATTTTAAATTTATCTAGAACCTCTTTTTGACCTACCAGTCATGTAGAAGTGTGCTAGTTAATCTGTATGTATTGTGGGTTTTCAGGTATCTTTCTGCTATTGATTTTTACCTTAGTTTCATTGGGATTGGAAAACATACTTTGTGTGTTTTCTATTATTTTAAATTTGTAAAGCCATGTTTTATTGTGAGAATGTGTTTAGTCTGGGAGGCTGTTCAGAGTAGTTTGAGAAGAATATGTGTTCTGCTGTTGTTGGATGAAGAATTTATAAATGTCAATTAGATCCAGTTGATTGATGGTGCTATTCAGCTGAACTCTGTACTTACTCATTTTCTGCTTGCTGGATCTGTCAATTACTGATAGATGGGTGTTGAAGTCTCTGACTACTAAAGTGAATTAGTTTTTTTTCTGCCTGCGGTTCTATCAGTTTTTGCCTCTCTTATGTTGTTGCTTTGTTGTTAAGCACATTTACCTTCGGGACTGTCTTCTTGGAGAATTGACCCCCTTATTATTCTGTGATGACTTTCTTTATTGCTGATAATTTTTATTGCTCTGAAGTCTGGTCTGTCTGAAATCAATACAAGTCCCACTTTACTTTGGGTAGTGTGAGCATAGTATGTCTTTTTCAGTCTCTTTATTTTTAATCCATCTGTCTTTATATTTAAAGTTGGTTTCTTATAAACTAGATATAGTTGAGTATTTTTATCTACTTTAATAGTGTTTGTCTTGTCATTGGTGTGTTTGGACCATTGACACTTAAGGTGATTATTGAGATAGTTTGATTAATATCTATCATATTTTAACACTTTTCTATTCATTGCCCTGTACTTTGTTTTTGTTTTCAATTCCCCCTCCTACCTCTCTGGTTTTAAGTAAACACTGTATATAATTCCATTTTATGTTATCTTTTAGCATTCTAATTATAATTCTTATTTTGTGGTTGTGCTAGAGTTTGCAATATATATTTATGACTAACCCAATTGTGTTTTCAAATAATACTATGTCTAATACCTTACACTTAGAGCAGTTATCTTATAACAGAGTGTTACTAATTCCTCTTTCCTCTCTCTTATAATGTTGCTCTCATTTATTAATATTTTGCTTATACCTATGTTTTAAGTTGCCAAATTTATTGTTGCTTTTACTACTTTGAATATACTGTTAAGTGCTAAATCAGTTAAGAATAAGGAAAACAAAATATTTCATTTTACCTTCATTTATTTCCTATCTAATCTTCCTTCTTTCTT
Organism: Carollia perspicillata; assembly: GCA_004027735.1. Lineage (NCBI taxonomy): Eukaryota > Metazoa > Chordata > Mammalia > Chiroptera > Phyllostomidae > Carollia > Carollia perspicillata. The sequence continues at coordinate 87,489 of PVKM010000347.1, read as the reverse complement.
TATATGAATCCAAATTTCAGACCTATATAATTCTTCTTTCTTAAGAACTCTTTTTAAAATTTTTGCTTGGCTAGTCTGCTGTTAATTTTTTTTTCTCAATTTTTGTTTGCCTGATTAAATCTTATTTCTCTTTTGCCTTAGAAGGATAAAGGCACTAGGTAAAAAATTGTAGATTGGTGTTTATTTTTCCTTTCAACACTTTAAATATTTCAATCCACTCTCTTCTTGCTTGCATGGTTTTTGTACAGAAAACTGTTATTAATCTTGTCCTTGCTTCTCTATATGCATAGGTTTCTCCGTGCTTGCTGCTTTTATGATTTTCTCTTTGTTTTCGATTTTCTGCAGTTTCAGTATGTTATACCAAGGTTGTGGTAGAAAAAGGAAAAAGATGTTTTCCTTGATTACTCATTTTCTGAGCTTCCTGGATCTGTAGTTCAGTGTCTGCAATAAGTATTTCACTCTTACTTCAAATATTTCTCCTCTTCCTGTCTTACTCTTTCTTCTGATATTCCCCTTACACATAAGTTGTACCTGTTGTAAATTTTCCATGGTTCTTGGATATTCTGTTACATTCTTTTCATTTTTTTCTCTTTGAGTTTAAGTTTGCAAAGTTCTTAGTGCCCTCCCTTCATGCTCATGGAGTCTTTGTTCATGTCTATTAACAGATGATTGTGTCAAAGGCGTTCATCATTTGCTACAGTTTTTAACTTTTTTCTAGCATTTCATTTTGTATATTTCTTAGAGTTTCCATTTTTTCTGCACATTATTCACCTTTTTATTGATTTTAGAGAGAGAAGAATGGAGAAAGAGAGAGAGAGAAACATCAATTTGTTGTTCCACTTGTTTATGCACTCATTGGTTGAGTCCTGTGTGTGCTCTGACTGGGGATAGGACCCACAACCTTGGCATATAGGGATGACACTTTAACCAATTTGGTCAGGACTCACCTTTTCTTGTATGTTATCTACTTGTTCTATTACTTTCCTTAGCATATTAATCAGTTATTTTTTAATTCTCACTTTGATCATTCCCAAATCTGTTCTATATATGACTCTAGTTTCGATTGTCACTCTTTTTAAACTGTGTATATGTATGTGTTTGTCTTTTAGTGTGCCTTGTAAGTTTTTGTTGAAATCTGGACAAGGTGCACTCAATAATGAAACTTAGGTAAATACAGCTTTTTTGGTGAAGTTCTATTTTTATTTGGCCTGGTGTTAGACTGTGTGTAATGTTTACTATTGTTGTAGGTGTCAGAACCTAAAATTGTCTCTGTTTCCCTTGGTCCTGCCATCCCTGTAAGCCTTGGGTTTCCCTAGAGACTACTTCTTAAACATTATCTAGACTTAGAGACTTTTAGCGGTGACTAGAGTTGAGTATAGTTAGTTTCTGGTAAAAACCACAGTTAGCCTCTGGTAATATGAGAACATTCCATGAGAACATTTTTTTAATCAGAAAAATAGAATGCTCTGGGCATATTTCCAAATGGCTATTTCCCCACTCCTCCTGTCAAAAACACTAAGGGATTTTTTCTGATCTTTACTATGAAAACCCAGTAAGGGCTCTTGTAAGCAAAACTCCTGAAAGTGTGGCCCTCCCCAGACTGACCCTCACTGGAGTTTTTAAGTCTCAAGCTCATTTACACTGCCCCTTTGACATTTTTTCATTGACAATTTAAGTTTTTCACCTTGGTATTAACTCTAACAGTAAGCTTCTTTTCCTAGGCTTCTGTTCTCATAAGCTATGACTCTGTGTATTCACCTGTCTACTATTTTGAAGACAAAGTTTAACCCTGTGACCTTAATGTTCTGATGGATCTAAGATGAAATATTGATTTTCAGTTTGTTGAGTTTTCCTTTCCTTGAGAGGATGGGAGAAATCACTTCCTGAGAATCACTCACTGTGTTTTCAATTTGCATGTCCCTGATGGTTATTGATCTTAAACATGTTTTTTTTGTGTGTGTTTATTAACCATTTGTATATAATTCATTGAAGAAAGGTCTAGTCAGATCCCTTGACCATTTTTTATTTGGGTTATTTGTCATTCAGTTATTGAATTCTAGAGTCATGGTTTTCAAAGTACATGTTTTTCAAATCTTTTGTTAAATGTATATTTAAAAATGTATTCCTCTTGGTATTAGTGTGAATGAATTGTTTTCCCAATTTCCTTGTGTTGTCCTTTTTCAGCATTCATAGAAAATATTTTATATATTCATTTTGTACTCTACAAACTTGTCAATATACTTTATTAATTTAATAATTTATTTTTTAAAATTCCTTAGATTTTTCTATATAAAGGATTATGTCATTCACAAATAGAAATGGTCTTATGTCTTCCTTACCAGTGTTGTTGCAGGAACCTCCAGTATATTTATGAACAGAGGTGGCGATAATAGAGATCCTTTTCTTTTTTCTAATCACAGAGGGAAAATACTCAGTTTTTTGCCATTAATCATGATGTTCTGCAAGCTTTTGTAGATGCCTGTTTTTTAGGTTAAGTAAATTCCCTCTATCTAGTTGAGGAGTGGTTTTTTTTTTTTACTATAAATTGTATTATATTTTATCACATGATTTTGCTTGTACTGTTATAATGTGGTTTCGGTCCTTTATTCTATGGATATGGTATATTACAGTGATTGATTTTGTTAAGTCATTCTTGCATTCCTGAGATAAATCTTAATTGGTCATGGTATATAATGTTTTGTATGTGTTGCTAGATCTGGTTTATTAGTATTTTGTTGATGATTTTTGCCTTTGGAATCATAAGATATATTGCTTTGCAGTTCTCTTGTGATATCTTTGCTTATTTTTAGTGTAGGATAATACCAGTCTCATAAAATGAGCCGGGATGTGTTCCTTCCTCTTCTGTTTTTTTGGAAAAAGTTTGTGAAAGTTTGGTGTTAATTCTTCCTTAAGGCTTTTGATAGAATTCTCCAAAGAAGCGGTCTGGTTCTGAGCTTTTCTTTGTGGGAAGTTTATTTCATCTATTTTCTTTTTATATTTCTTCATGCTTTCTATTTCTTGTGGAGTAAATTTTGGTAGTTCGTATATAGGAATTTGTTCATTCCATCGAAGCTTATAATCTCTTTTATTTCTGTAAGGTTTTTTAGTAATATCTTCTTCTTTTTACTGATTTCAGTAAATTGAATCTTTCTTTTTGTCAGTCTGTCTAAAAGTTTGGCAAATTTGTTTATCTTTCAAAGAATCAACTTTGATTTATTTGATTTTATATATTATTTTTCTATTCTCATTTATTTTCACTGTAAGTTTTATCATTTTCTTTCTTTCATTTTCCTTGGGTTCATAGTTTTATTATTATTATTTTTGGTTTGATAAAGTGGATGGTTAGGCTATTGTTTTGAGATCTTTTCTATGGGAAAATGTACAACATAATATTTACCACTTTAACCATTTTAAAGTGTGCAATTCAGAGACATTAAATATACTCACAGTATTGTACAATCCTTATGTTGTTCCAGAATTTTTCCTCAGCCCAAAATGTAACCCCATATCTATTAACCAGTCACCGCTCATACACCGTCTCTCAGCCCCTGCCTAACAGTAATCCTTTTTTTTTTCTTGTTTAAGGTTTTATTTATTTATTTTTAGAGAAGGGAAGGGAGGGAGAAAAAAGAGAAACATCAACGTGTGGTTGCCTCTCATGCGCCCCCCACTGGGAACCTGGCCCACAACCCAGGCATGTGCCCCGACTGGGAATCAGACTGTTTACCCTTTGGTTCACAGGCCGATGCTCAATCCACTGAGCCACACCAGCCAGGGCTGGAACAACCAACAATTTTGTTACAGGAACTTTTTGGCATTTCACTGTATGCTGAAATACAATTTCTATGCCACTAATCACACAGTTTGATCATGGTATAGGATTTCAGTATTCCTTACTATAGTTGTAAACTCTGAGTTTTGATGAACTTTGTTCAGGGTTATCTGTTAATCTACTGATTTCCCATAGTAGGCCAAAGGGAGAAAGTAAAAGCACACTACTATGAAATCCAATTAAACTCACAGCCTTATGTTTTACAATATAAGCTCTCTTGAGATTTATTTCATTTACTCCTAATAATGTTTGTAAACTCATAAAAGTTGTAGCTAAAATGTTTATTTTTACATATATTTTATGTAACCAGGAACCATTATTACTGTATAATTTCCATGACAGGTTTTTACTACATTGAAGGCTTATAATGTGCCTTCAGTGTTGTTACTAAATCTAAACATCATAGAATAGTACTTTGAAGATAAAATTTACTTTCAATGTAATAAATAGCCATGTGTCAAAATATGGCAGGCATCTTCCCCTTCCCTTCAAATTGACCAAAAGACCATACAGGAATGAGGATCAATATGCAATCATCTATGAATGAATGCAATTGAAAGTTATGATGGAGGCCAATAGAAACCGACAGACAAAAATCCCTTCTCAATTTACAGACTGCTGACTGAGTAAGAGCACTCAGTAAATTGTCCAATTTCCATGATGTCTGGTTAGAGATCTTCAGAATAGATTTGTTATTTTTACTTCAAGATACAATGTTGGTTCCTTTCATTATTGAGGATCATGATATGAAGTACTTTCAAATGGGAAAAACAGCTTATTTCCTTGAGAGAACATGATGTTGTGTTTCAGTCTCAAAGATAGAATGATGTTTTTTATCTTTCAAACAAGCGTTTAATATAATGAGTCAGTTGGAGAAAAGAAATTATTAATCTGGAGAGCCAGTACTTCTTTCCAAGTATATGAGTAGGGTAATATGTATCTCTTTTGTGTTTATAAAATTATGGAATTCTTTTATTATTGGGACCATCTCTGGCCCCCATTTGTCTTACTTTATTGTTTACCCATTCTCTTCCTCCTCTTCATTTGTGCCCTAACAACTTATTGCATGTAAGTGATTAAATATATATATATATATAAACTATAATTGATACTTTTGAAAAAATATTAAAAATTTAATGAGTTTATTTTTCACAATCCTAAGATTATCATTTTCCTATTTGGAACTGTAGGTCTCTGCATCTGGGAGAACAGAAATAAAACTTGCTGCCTTGAAACACATTTGTAAAAAGGCGAATTATGAATAGATTAAAAATATATACCTTAATGAGAAAATGCAAAGATGACATTCTCAATGTAGTTTTCAAAACTACATTGAGATATAAATATGCCTTTTATTCCTAAAGTTTGAAGAAATTATGAGATATTACAGAAATGTTTCCTGGCTTTCGTTTCAGACAAACAAATTAAGGGACATTTAGGAAGGACCCAGGGACAAGGACAACAGGGTGGGGAGGATTGAATGGGGGAGGGGAGGGTGGGCAGGGCAAGGGAGAGCAATGGGGCAAGATGGGGACAACTGTAACTGAACAACAATAAAAAAGTGAAAAAAATATATAGTCAATAGTATTTGAATAACTCTGTGTGGTGCTAGGTGTGTACCAGAAATTCTGGGGAGAAGGAATTTGTAAGGTATATGATTGTCTAATCCATATGCTATAGATTTAAAAGTAATATAAAATAATATTGAATGTAAACTGTGATTGGAAAAATAAATAGAAAAAATTAAAAATTAAAAAGCAAAAAAATTTGAGAGAACTTTATAAAATATTAATTAAATCTAATTCGGAATTCTGGAGCCCTTTTTAAAGAAAGTATTGTTGGTTAATGTTTTAAAATGAAGAAAATTTTTGTCCTCATTTCAACTTTTATTTTGTTCAACAAGCATACCTAATATTCTCTCTGAGTCAAGCATTGTACACTAGAATTTGTTTTTTGATGATGGAGATGTCTTATATATGTGCAGGCCAATACAATAAACACACTTTAATATTATACAGTACAGCACTGAACATTGTCACAAACACAAATATAATTGCTAATGAGCTAGCATTTATTGTGTATTATATTAACATTACATGTTTATTTATCTAATTATAACTTCCACAGACAAACACTTAGTGAATAGCAAAAATTGGCTTCATACCCAGGTATTGGCAATTATGAATAAATTTTTTATTAACAGCTGTGTACAGGTGTTTGGGGGAATACATTTCTACATTTTAGATTAACACCGAGCAGTAGAATTCTGGGTTATACAGTAAATGCATGTTTAATTTTACTAGACAATGTGAAACTTTTCCTGAGGAGCTGTATCGTTTCACATTTCCCTAGCTATGAGTGAGAGAGCCCCTTGGTTCACATCCTTGTCAGAAACTGGTGTCAGTTTGTGGGGTTTGGGATATTTTTTCTAATGGGTGTATTCTGCTATCTCCTTGTAGGATTAATTTGCATTTTACTAACTGACTAAGGATGCTGAGCACCTTTTACTGTACTTCTTTGACATCTTTGTATCTTTGGTAAACTGTCCAGATGCTACGTAATTTTTTTCATTGTGTTGATTTTTTTCTCATTTTTGCGTTTCTATGTTCATGATGCAATTCTTTGATTAGATATGTCTTTTTTGAATATTTTCTCTGAGATTTTGAATTGTTGTTTTATTTTTAAAACAGTGCCTTTCTAAGAACAAAAGTTTTAATTTTGATGAAGCCCAGTTTATAAATTTTTTAAGAATTATGGTTTTCCATTTTATCTAAGGAATCTTTGCCTAATCCAGGCTCACAAGACTTTCTATGTGTTCTTCTAACATATTTTGCCATGTTGGATTTTACTATAGGTCTATTATTTTTCTATGACTATCATAGCAAGGTACCACAGAGTTGCTGGGTATTTTTTTATATAGTTGTTCAATTACAATTGTCCCATTTTTTTCCCCCAATGTTCTCCCCTATCTACCCTGCCAACCCTCCCTCCTTCTCCCTGGCTCAGACCCCACCCCATTGTCTATGTTCATGGATCCTTTATACATGTTCCTTGAATTGCTGTTTTAAACAACAGAATTTAATTTTTTGACAGTTCTGGAGGCTGGTAGTCTAAAATCCGGGTATCAGAACACTTCATTCCTTTTGAAGGCCTGTCTTCTTGTCACATGGCCATCCTTCTCTGTAGATCTAATTACATCGGCTTACCTCTGTACATGTCTGTGTGTCCAAATTCCCCCCTTCTACAGGACACCAGTCATACTGCATTTGAGCCCACCCTAAGGAACTTATTTTTAACTAAACTACCTCTACAAAGACCCTGTCTCCAAACAAGGTCATATTTGAAGGAACTGTAGGTTTGGACTTCAACACACGAATGTGGGGAGAACAGTTACACACATAACACGGGGCCTCTCCTCTTCCTAAAGTCCATTCACCCTCACCCCAACATCCCCCAAAATGTTTCACCAGTTTCAGAATCGTTTCTAACTCCAATATCTCATCTAAATCATGTCTAAATTGGCTATTGGGTGAGACTGTTGGAATGATTCACCTTCTGTGGCAAAATTGCTCTCCAGCCATGACCCTATGAAACCAGATGACAGGTTATCTGCTTCCAAATACAATGGTAGGGTAGGCATATGATGGGCATTCTTTCCCACTGCAGAAGTTAGAGATCAAAAGGAAGAAAGGGGTAAATGGCTCCTGAGCAAGTCCTAATAGGGGCGATTCGATTAAATTTTAAGGTTTGAGCATAATCCTTTTTGATTCTATGCTGGTCCTCAAGGCCCAGAGGGTGGTGACGCCAATCTGTGTTCCTGGATAATCATCCCACCCCCTTAACCTACCGCCTTGTGGCAGGACCTAGCAGTGGCGGCCCCACCAGGCTCTATCCTCCAAGTCACTGTTTTATCCAATTGTTATTTCCTTCATTTCAGGCTGGCATTGTTTATACTGTATAATATTTTAAAAAACTCTGTTAGCCCCTCATGAAATTCATAGGAATCCAAGCCATCAAATAAGTGAGTCCTCCACATGTATTTCCCATGGAACCAAATTTCCATTCCTCTCTTTGCTAAGATGCTTGATTGGATCCATGAGTCACAAGCCGATTCTGTTTAGCAAACAGTTGCCCAGCCACATAAAGAGTTTCCAGAGCACAGTATCTGCATAAGCTGAGAATTTTCCAAATCTTCAGGATCTGGTGTCTTTTTGCTAAATAATCCCCCCTCCAATTTACCTCTCTGCTCTCTCATTTACTACAAGCAGTGAAGGGAAACCAGGCTGCTCCTTCAGCACTGTGTTCAGTCACCTCACCTAAATATCCAAGTGTATCACTGACAAGTTCTCCTTTCCATCCAATATAGAGGACAATTCAATAAGTGCTTTGCTACTTTACAGCAAAGATCACATTCCCTCTCATTTTCAACAATATCTTCCTTGTTTTCATCTGAGACCTCACCTGAAGCACTTTAACATTTATATTTCTACCAACATTCTGTTCGCGACAATATCTGTATTCTCCAAAAGAATTGAAGTTTTCTCTACTCCTCCCTTTCTGAACTCTCACGAGAATTGCCTTTAACATCCATATTTCTAGCAACAAACCCTTCAAGGCAATCTAGGCTTTTTCTAGCATGAATTTCAAACTTCTTTTAGCTTCTAATAACTAGTCAATGCCAAAGCCACTTCCACATTTTTATATATTTGTTAGAGCAGAGCCATGCTTCCTGGTACTAAAATCTGAGTTACTTTGTTATCGCTGCCATAACAAAGCACTATACACTGAGTGCTTTAAATAACAGAAATTTATTGTTTCACACTTCTCAAGACTGAAAGTAAGAATCAAGGTTTTGCATAGTTGGTTCCTTCTGAAAGCTATGAGAGAAAGATCGATTCTGTGCCATTCTTCTCGACTTGTAGATGGACATCTTCACCCTACGTCTTTTCACATCCTCTCTCTGTGCATGTCACTGTGTCCAAATTTCCCGTTTTTGTAAGGAGCTAATCATATTGGATTAGGACTGCGGAATGTGACTGCATTAGGAAATCAGACTTAGAGAGAGTTTATTAAGTTAAAATGAGGCTGTTAGGGTGGGCCCTCATCTAATCTGATTGGTGTCCCTGTGAGAATAGGAAACTGGAACCCAGAGACAGCAGGGAGTGCACACTGCAGGAAGTCCATTTGAGGACATGACAAGGAGGCGGCCATCTGCAAGCCAAGAAGAGAGGCTTCAGAAGAAACCAAACCTGCTGACGTCTGGATCTTGGGTTTCCAGCCTCCAGAAATGTGAGAAAATAAAATTCTGTCGTGTAAGCCATGCAGTCCATGCTATTTCATCACAGCAACCTTAGGAAACTAATGCACTCATACTCAGCTACTCCTATTATTAATATCTCACATTAGTATGATATATTTGTTGCAATAAATGAACCAATATTGACACATTATTAACTGATGTACATACCTTATTCAGATGTCCTGAGGTTTTGCTTAATGTTCTCCTCCATTTATTTATTATGCAATCACTTATATCAATATGGGCTTACATATATTTTCTTTATTATTTGGGCTATAAATGACCATAGCTTTATTTATTTTTGTTACTCAAATTTTTCCAACTTGGAACATTGGAAATTTTTATGTGTTCCTATGTTCTTTTGATATAGGCCCACGATTGTGTTTTTGTTGTTGTTTTTAGCACTTCCTTACTTTCTGGGGCTACAAGATGTTCCAGGATCATTGTGTGTATTTCCTGTTCCACTCTTAGATGTCGCTATTCGCTATTTCTCCAAGAGCCTTGGTTCCTCTAATTGGAAAATGCTATTTCAAAGCCAAGATCTGGGTGCTAGGTGCAAGTATACTTTTTAAATTCCTAGTTTATGTAGGATTTTTCTTTAAAATCAAGAATAGATGTTCAGTAGTGACACATGCTTCTTTTGCATCCTTTGAGATGATCATATGTTTTTGTGTTTTTCATCCTTTGATATGGCAAATCACATTAATTGATTTTAGAAAATCGATCCAAATTTATATTTCCATCATAAGCTACAGTTGGTCATGAAGTATTATCTTACATAGTGCTTGGGTTTACATGTTAATTTAAAAAATCATTGTACATAAGGATATCCCCCCCAAGATTGCTGTCTCCTCATTATTCAAACACAAGTCTAGGTCCTTGTGAGGGGGCTCCGCTTGCAGGACACCCCCATCTACCACGGATGAACATAATGCTACCAAGACATAATTTGCTTGGGGAGGAAAGGGGCTAGTCTCTCAAGGGATAAAGGTCATGAGTCCTTACCTCAATGGTATTTATTAGGTTCGTAACACACAGGGATACAGGTAAAGCGAACCAATCAATGTCAGGTAGCAAGGATCAAACAGTAGATAACATTTCAAATAAATCTGAGGGCTTAATCTGAGTGTCTGTCAGGTAAGGGGATTGCAAAAATCTTAGGAGACATACTCATTTCCTGCCCAGACCCTTATCATATGAATGAGAGCACTCTTAGCAAAGCATACTTCACAGGACTTTACGAAATCTTTCCTATGCCTGGTTACCCTGGAACCTGCTCTAGCCAGCAGAGGGCTGCACCCCCTCCCCATCAAAATTCAGGCTTAAGTGGATTAGAGCCAGGAAGTACTTCTCCCAGAGCTTCTCCCAGATGGAAAGGGGACTCAGGCTATGTCAAAATAGCCCAGGGTGGGGTGGTGAGGGTCCTTTGCCCTCACTTTGCTGCAGCCCCTGAGTCCTTTCTTGATGGCCACCCACAAGTGATCGTGTCTGGTTGGGTTGCCCCTCCTCTGAGGGGTCGTACCCATAGACTCTGACTAACTGACCAAGCGTTGGGGGCTAGAGATGGCAGAAGCAGCGCTCTTGCCAGGGAGATAAGCTTTGTTTCCTCAGTGGCTCACAGTCTGGAGATCGCTCACTCAGCCTTAGCCATGGGGGTGGTTACAACTCCTGAAACCAGGCAGAGTGGTTCCCAACAGGTCCTGCTGTGAAATAAATTGATGATACAATTAAGGTTACTAGTCAGCTGAGCTTAAATTACAGAGATGATCCTGGGTTATCTTGGTGAGCCTAACACAGTCCCATTAGTCCTTAAAAGCATATTAGTAAAGTTTATATACAGTAATGAGCATGGAATATTAGAAGCATGAGAATCAAATTTGGATTGTGGGTAAAGAATTGAGTATATAAGATATGAAGGTATGGTGAATGCCTTTGAAAACCAGAGAGTTTTCTACTTTATGCTGAAAGCTATAAGAATTTCTGATAATAATTTCTCATAATAAATCCATTGATTATAACTCTTTTATTACCTTTACAATTAGGTAGTAATATGAAGACTGACAAAAATAACATTTATGGAAACATTATTTTATTCAAATTGTGCTTAAAATTGATTTAAACTAAACCGTTTAAAGAGAATATTTGGACACCTGAATCTTTATGTTTGTTACACATGTTCTCAATGGTTCCTAGTGGAAAGATTTGAAGTTGAGAGAGTTTGCTTGTCAGCCATCTGTAATAACAGAACTTGACTTTTTAAATAAAGATTTTATTTATTTATTTTTAGACAGAAGGGAAGGGATGGAGAAAGAGAGAAAGAGAACATCTTGTGTGGTTCCCTCTCATGCGCCCCCTGCTGGGGACCTGGCCTGCAACCCAGGCATGTGCCTTGACTGGGAGTGGAACTGGTGACCCTTCATTTTGCTGGCTGGCGCTTAGTCCACTAAACAACACCAGCCAGGGCCAGAGCTTGATTTTTTTTATATAAAAGTAAAATATTATTAACTGCAATGTCTTGAAGCTGGAAGACGAATTTGGAAACCATTTCTTTCAACCCCTGCATATTTCAGATCAGGCCACCAAGCCACATATGTGGCATTGGTACTTGCCTCAGTTTACAGAGAGAATCAGGGGCAAAACCAGGACTAGCATTCATGTGTCTGACTATCAAGCCAATGTGTTTTCTTCTAGAGCATTCCATGTGTTACTGCTGGGAAAATGTTAGTAGTTTACAAAACCCTAAATCTCAGATTAGTGATCACATGACACATTACTTTCAGGAAAAGGTCAGTCAGATTCTCGCAGTGCATGTGATTTCTCAGACACTTCTCAAAAGTTCTTTGACTCCTTCTGTGTTTCTTTTGAAAATAATTTGCTAACAAATGATATACAGGGACCTAGAAGAGTTCATGTACAATTTATACACTCCAACTTATTCTTTGGAAATACATTTTCCCTCAGAAGGAAAACAGAAGGAAGCAAAGAACCTATTTATTGAGCACTGGCTCTGTTAGGAGTCTCTGTGCAGTAGTGTCAGGGCTTATGTTTCTTCAGTTAGTGTTAAAGGATAGGCGTAGATTTACTCATTCTAGCACTCGAATTGCTTTCTTAAATTTTCATAATATTTTCCATCAGAAAATTTATCTTTATAACTTATCTTCATTTTTTTCAGTGTTATTTTCCTAGCTAAACATCTTGGTTTATGTATTGGGATTTGAATGCATGTTTACATGACAAAGTAGTGAAATATATTTCCGTGATATTAAAATCTTCCCATCTCCCATCCCAGGCCATGCCCCCACATGGGAGTAAAAGACAGAAAACTACTTGAACAACAATCAAAATGAAAAATAAAAAAAATAAAATCTTTCCATCTTGCAAGCTCTTTCATTCTTTTTTTTTTTTGACATTTTTTAAAATTGTTGTTCAAGTACAGTTTTCCGCCTTTTACCCTCCCACCCCAATCCCCCCCACAGCTCTTTCATTCTTACTACAGATATTTTATGATCATGTATCAGGTAAATTATGAGCTTTGTGCTTTTTGTAGTTTTCTATTTTGAGTAATCTAGACTTCCATTGTACCTTTTTTAAAAAAGTCTGTGTTCCTTAGAATGAAAGCCTTCAGGATGGTCTCTTGTCCCCATTTTCAGGGCTGCTGTTCTGCTTACAGCCAGCTTTCTCTTTTCTCTCTAACTGGGTGTCTCCTGTAGCTCTCTCTTACGCTGACCACAGCTTCTACCACTTCTGTATTTCAGTGCTTGTCTATATGTCATTTCCCTTATCCTTACATGATTTCTCTTTAAATCATCGTCCTGCCACTATCCACTATAAAGCTATTGTTAATTGTTTTCAGGTAAGAACAAGATATTACCTTGTCTGGTAAACTCCATAGGCAATGACTTCCTAGTGTAATATGAAGAATGCTCAGTGGGGAACTTCTTGGATTTGGGAAGATGAGATAAATGATCTCCAGTTTTTTCTTTTACCTGTCGTGGCAGAACCTCATAATTTACACAAGAAAATGGTTACCTATTGAGTTATCTGGTACTAATGTTTACTGAGAGCAAAATATTGTCACTGATGCCTTTTTTGCCAGATGGTGTGGTCCCTTGATGCCTCTTCTAAAATATAATATATACACATATGTATCAATAATTCAGAACCCATGTCATAAATCTGTCACATGGTCTGTTCCAGCAGATGGGGCAGGTCCTTCTATTTTCATACTTAAGACCTAATTCATAGAACATTATTCAGCCTATTTCCACATAATTCTCATATAATTCATAAAGGAAAAGTGCAGAATATACTTTTTGGTATAAATTAATGTTGTCTCCTGACAAATGTATTACGTGCATATGTACATTAAAATATTAAAAATGAGCTATCTGTATTATGCAGTTCAGCATTCTACTCAAAGGCAAACTACAGTATTGTAAGACAGTTTTCTTAAAGAAACCTTAACTTTTTCAAGTGAGAAACTTCATCTGTTGAAGGAAAAACTGAATTATTTTTTTTTCAAGATCCTTAACCAAACAACTACATGGTTCAGATGAATAGGTGAATATTAATCACTATCAAATTGTAATTGTGTTATCGCTTGTTAACTTAATAGGGACTCTATAGTGTTTGGGGAGTCTTTCTTTTTCTTCAGACTAATTTTTTAAAAATTTAATCTTTATTGTTTTTTTTCCCTTTGCCATTTGGCCTCCTATACCCTCCTCCTCCCAGCAATCACCACACTGTTATCCACATCCATGAGTCCTTTTTGCTCAGTCCTCCCACCCATAATCATAGAATTATACACTATGACCAAAGGGGATTTATCCCAGGGATGTAAGAATGGTTCAACATCTGTAAATCAATGTGATACATTTTAATAAAATAGTAATTAATAAAATAGGGAATTTTAATACCCTGCTCATATCAATGGCTAGATCATACAGACAGAAAATTAATAAGGAAATAATGGCCTTATATGTGACATTAGATGAGGTCAACTAAGAGACATTGGTAGAACATTCCATCCAAAACTGCAGAATACATACTTTTTAAGTATACATGGAACATTCTCTAGAATAGACTACATATTACTCCACAAAATATGACTCAATAAATTCAGGAAGACTGAAATCATATCAAGTACTTTTTCTGATGGCAATGGCATGAAACTGGAAATCAACTACAGGAAGAAAACTGGAAAAAAGCACAAACACAGTATGCAGAGATTAAACAACATCCTACTAAACAACCAATGTATCAAACAAGAAAATAAGACATCAAAACCAATCTTGAAATAAGTAAAAAAGAAAACACAACTAATCAAAATTTATGGGATGTGTTCCTTTTGAAACTGGAATGCCAAATATATTGTAAATCCTAAGTCTCAAACCTATTTTAATCTGAGCTTTCTCTCTTCAGATGTTAAAATTTTGATTTATTCCATAGGACAGGTACAAAGTTCTTTTAGTATTTTCTCCACTGTGCCTTTTTTAAAAATATATTTTTAAAGATTTTATTTATTTATTCATTTTTAGAGAGAGTGAAAGAAAGGGAGAGAAGCATCAATGTATGGTTGCCTCCTGTGCAACCCCTACTGGGGACCTGGCCAACAACCCAGGCATGTGCCCTGACTGGGAATCAAACCAGTAACCCCTCAGTTTGCAAGCCAGCACTCAATCCACTGAGCCACACCAGCCAGGTGTTCACTGTGCCTTCTCTTTGTGATTTAGATGAACTGTAAAAGGGCTAGGGTAGAGGACAGGTGAGTGGGGGCAATGAAAGAGGGGAAGAAATAGCACTAACTAATCTTTTGACAAGCAATAAATAAGTAAATTCATACATAATATAACATAAGTAAAAGAAAGAAGAGAAAGAGGACATCCTAATCTGACAGCTGTCAGTCTGTTTCCACAAGAGCCCTTCATCTTTTTGATTGACATCCACCTTTTTAGAGGCAAGGGTGACATAAGAACAATGGATCTGTTTTTAAATAAATTGGAACTGTTTAAGATCTATGAAGAAGAAGCTGTTACATATGATGTTTCTTGGCCATTTTTTCCTTTCTAGAAACATTAATTAATTTGGAAACACAAGCTTCTCATTAGAATCACTGATCTTTACAGTGATCATTTTCTTTAAAATATCTACTAGGTCACGTCTTTCAATAGATGATGAGAAGCTGTCACTTAGGAAGCTCTTATTCTATTTTTTCAAAACATTTCAAGATGTATGTACTTATAGACAGCTCACACCTGCTAAGAGAACTGGCACATTGAGGCAATTATTAGGGTAATTCAAGAAATAAAAACATAATGCCCTAAACTTTCATGGTGATGATCTGTCAGCATTTAACAAAAGTTAATTTGGGGGAGGGCATGAATTATGTAGACAATGGCTTAATAAATTTAATAGAATAACTCATTCCCCATGTCTCAAACAATGACCCATATTGTGTATATAATCCTATCTAAATTACTGCTGTAGTTTTGAGAATCACTTAATTAATGGAACTAAAAATAAAAGAACTTTTTTTTTTGTTTTAGCATTTTAATAATTCAAAAGCGGCATGGGAAGAATAGAACTTTGAAGTTAGGTAAAGCTTGGTTCAAAGGTCTGCCTTATTATTTATTCACTATGTGATCTTATCTGAGCTAATCAATCTCTTCCACTCTCACTTTCCTCATCTGTATAATTGGCATAATAGTCCTTGCATTTTCATGGAGTAGTTTTGACAATTAAATGAGATAATGTATTATAGTAACACTATCTTAGCCTAATGGTGCTTGCAATATAGTCATCGGTATTCAATAATAGTTCTTGTTTTCTCTAGTGTTGGCTTTGTCCAATGCTGAGCTACAAAGTAATAAATAGTTCTAGTTCATGGGAAATGTACATTAAAAAATGATGAAGCTTAAAATTAAGAAGGCCCGTTGCTATTTACAGATTGGTAGTGACTTTAATGAGGATTTTCTCTGAAGACCATTTCATAAGAAAATTTTGGGTTTTGAGCTTTTCTTGACATTTTTTGGAAGTATATCATGGACATTATATGATAGTGATACAGATGAAGAAAAGAACTTCTGTTGCAATACCAGCTAACAAAGTAGGAATATGTTTCATAAACTTTGCAAAATGCCAAAGTAATACAGAGCTATTAAAGCCTCAAGAAGAAAGCCGATTCATTTCAAGTCATGATATCACCTAAAAGTAAAGTATTATATAAAAGCTAAACAATGCCAAATGGATTTGGCTGAGATCAAAAGGCAGCCCTATTTCTTTTCTTTCATCTTCTGTGTTCCATTTCCTATGAGTATGACCTTAGTCAAACATCTATTAAAGTCAGCTTTTGATCTCAACCCCCTTTTGGGGTAAAAAGAAAAATGTCAATCTTTAAATTTTTCTTCTAGAGACAATCACTCTATTGTGTTTTAATGTTCCAGTAGTGTGTGAGTAAATAGGATTCTCTGATATATGTGATAGGGGACTGGTTAAATGGGACAATCATTTCTGTGTCAGAGACAAGAATCAAAAGGACGCATTCCTCAGAAGCTATTAACTGGAAAAAAGTCCCCCCAGGTCAGGAGAAACATGTTAACTGGTCAGCCTGCTGCCTTTTTAGGTCCTTTGATGAAAATGCCTCGTAATTTCATAACAGGTAGCTGCTCATTTGTAATGTAATTTTCTCCTCAGCAGTCATAGCTATTTCGTGATTACTCCGGGGAAACCACATTTGTTTTAAAAATATCTTAAAACCACCAGAAAGGGCTTTTTCATTCTTACTTTCTCTATTTAAAGAACTGTAAGAAATTGTGGTGATGTATAAAATACACAAGGGACATGACAACACACGCTTATAGTTGAATTAGAAAGAAAATGGTATTTGATGTCAGTGTATGTATGTGTATGTGAATGCTGTTTACCCATATGTAAGACTATATGTTACGTTATGAAGATCTTCATATCACAATTTGTAAAATCTATAGAGTGATAAATTCCTTAGCCACACATTTATCACATGCTACCTGCCTGCAAGAGAGTATTTTAGATCCTGCTAGAAAAGCAAACTTGAGTAAGTCATACTCTCTGCTCCATGGAAGCCTTCGTAGCCTTCCTCTTAGCTGGGAAAGTGATAAATAGGTTCACATTACTATAGCTATGTAAAGTACTACAGGAAATTTGAAAGAAGAGAATCATTTCCAGTTGTGGTCATTCAAGAAGGCTTTTGGGAG
The DNA here is from genome assembly GCA_004027735.1 of Carollia perspicillata. NCBI lineage: Eukaryota > Metazoa > Chordata > Mammalia > Chiroptera > Phyllostomidae > Carollia > Carollia perspicillata. Next base: position 70,127 of record PVKM010000347.1, on the reverse strand, counting down.
TTCATGACGTTGGAGTTGGGCTGGGTTGGTCGGGCTGCAGTTGGCAAGAGAGACAGAAAAGCATGCCGGGCAAAAGAGACCATCTGCAAAAGGATGCAGATGAGCTGGCGCTGAGCGTGTGTGGTAACAGAGTGTTCAGTCTCGTTACATTAGTGGCTGTATGATAGCAAACAGTAGGATCTCCGCCTGAAAAGATGAGTGTGTGTGGATTGTGGGAGGATGTAAATAGCAGATTAAGAGTTCTGGACTTCATTCAATAGGCGGTGGTGAGCCGGTAAAATACTGCTTTTTAGAAAAATATGCCTGCTAAGAGAGAATGGGATTGACCGGAGGGGAACAGAATTAGAGGCAAGGAGATCACTTACAAAGTTTTTGTTTTTTATTTTATAAGTAAAACTTTATGAGAAGATAGTGATTCCCATTAATTTAGGTATTGCCTGTTGGTACTTGCGCAATACAATGGCGAAGTTGAATAGCTGTAACATAGGTAGAACGGCTCACAAAGCCTAAAATATTTACTTTCTGGTAGTTTATTTAAAAAAAAATGTTTTCCCTGGCTGGTGTAGCTCAGTGGATTGAGCGCGGGCCTGTGAACCAAAGGATTGAGGTTTGATTCCCAGTCAGGACACATGCCTGGATTGCAGGCCGGGTCCCCAGTAGGGGGTGGGCTAGAGGCAACCACACATTGATGTTTCTATCCCCCTCATCCTCCCTTCCCCTCTCTCTAAAAATAAATAAAATCTTTAAAAAAAGTTTGCTGAATCCTACTTTAGAACTTTAATGACTGTACTAATCTGTGGCATTCCCTCTATCTGAAGCCAAGGGTGTGATTTCATTTTTTATTTACATTCATGGCTGAGGAAATGGTCCATTGAAACAGTTTCCATTTGGTCTTCCCTAAACCCAGTAGAATAAATAGAAGATCACTGAACATTTAGCTGTTACATAGAAAAACATCACTCCATAGTGTAGCTGAGAAGGAACACGGACCTCTTAGAAAGTGTTTATGAAATTCTTCATTCTTTTCAGAGTCAAGATGTCCTGCTTCAATTCCTAATGTATGAGTTTGAAGTAATACTGTTTTTAAAATGCTTTGGGAAATTACTGTTGTATTTGAAGTTGCTGGTAGCAGGACTTCAAAGTAAAAAGTAAACTGCACTTCGTCTATATACAATCTGACTATTTCAGATGGAAGTTTCTATAGTTCCTATGCTACCAATTAGACTGCCACCAGCCAGAGTAAACATTTATTTTAAAATGCATCAATCTTACCTGAGCTACATGGCAATTGTTAAAAAATCACACCTCTAACCAAACTAAAACCCTGTGTTCTTTTCTTTTAAAAAACAGAGTGATAACTGGTTAAGAAGAAATTGAATTTGACAGAGTTGAAGAGGTTTTATGACCAGGATCGCAAACATGAAGAATGGTGATAATGTATCATCTTGCAATTGTACCTTTGAATTGGGAAAGCCCATCATTTATGCCAATCTGTTTGTACAGATTACTACAATCTTTGTGGGAACATAGCCTCCCAACCATATCAAAGACCTAGGAAAATAACTAAGGGAAAGGAACAAAACAATTGAAATGAAAGGGAATGACCGGAACATGCTTTGGTGTACTAGAATCGGAGACACTGTTTCTGTTCTCATTGTATTGATTCTGAACATGCCATCTTCTCCACAGTTACAACAGCCATGACGGTTCACAAAAAGCCAGAAAAGATGGACTTCCTTGTATCATCCTTAAGATAGCAGAGTATCCCTAAGGTTATCATCATCTATCATCTATCTCCCAGCTGTTTATGTTTGTTTATCTCCAGCTGCAGCAGTTTAGAGGTCATGCATATTGCCAAAATGTTTCAAATTCTGAGTGAAAAACACATTAGAAAAGAGATAATTTTCTGTGACTTCTGTTTCACTTGATCCATTTGAGATAGTGTGCCCCTTAAGGAATCTCAAGCTATTGATTGCAAGTAGAAGAAAAAAGTTATATAATTCTTTCAGAATTGATTGTTAATAGTACTGTAACAGAATTCAGGAAACCGGAAAGAACTGTGCTGTTTTATATGTCATCCATTAGCACCCAGCTGCATCGTGTGTATATCTCCTCTGTAAATAACTTAGTGTAATTATTTAACTTAGAATTATTTTTATATTACCCATCACTAACATGTATGTATCAGATAACAACACAAGCAGAATGGATAACAGTGCAGATAAATTTTTTACAGCAATTTTAGGAGAAAATCATGCCTATTACAGTTTTCTTTTTTTAAAAGAGATTTTATGTATTTATTTTTAGAGAAAGGGCAAGAGAGGGAGAAAGAGAAGGAGAGAAACATCAATGTGTGGTTGCCTCTCATGCCCCCTACTGAGGACCTGGCCCACACCCCAGGCCTGTGCCCTGACTGGGAATCGAACCAGCAACCTTTTGGTTCACAGTCCACACTCAATCCTCTGAGCCACACCAGCCAGGGCTGAGTTTTCTTTTTTTAAGTGTTAGGTGGCAATACTGCATAATTCCCAAAACTCTGACCATCCTGGTGGTAGTGGGCAGGATGCTGCTTACAGAAGAAAGTCTACTTCACTAAAACTGTATATGATGTAGAAGAATTTTTAGCCATGCCCTTCTGGCAGCAAGGATTTTCTGGTCCTGGGAATTTAGTGTATTTTTATTATGGAAATAATATAAACGCTTTTATGATATTTGATGGTTAAAAATGCAATAGCACGGTGAGTTTCAAAAGTGATGAAAGTGTTCTGTTATCACACTGCATTTTTTGAGGCAAAGCAATGTAAGCTTTGAAAAAATAATGTTGGCTGATACCTTATGTCTATTGAAGATCCAAGAATGAGAGCCATGTTCTCACAGTATCTATTTACTCTCCCTTGTCACTCATATCTCAAAGGTTCGTGTCATTGGTTGCTTCAGGTAACATTAGGAAATTATACATTGTGATAGAAAATAGAGACAGTTATCAATATTTATATGTCAAAGCAAATAAAAACATCTATATATAACTAAATATGATGACGATGGTTATAGTGGGCATAATTAAGACTTCCTACCTTATGTCTTGTTTTCTGAAGGTTTAGAATTAATGTCTTAAAAGTTTTAAATGTAGAAGAACGGCCATACACATTGATTTCAATATTACCCGGAAGCTGCAGGCATGAGACTATAAGTTTATTCATATATTTACATCTATATACCTATGGGTAACTTCATGTGCTCTTTAAATAGAAAATAACACAAGTTTTGTTGTGAAATGTTTCACCTAATTATGTTAAGTGTAACATATTGCTTTGCTCTCTGAAACAGATGCTGCATGTATACTGTTAGTATAAGCTGATGACAAAGAATGGTACCATCAGGCATTGAAAGACTACATACAACAAATGCAGAACGATTGGTACTTTCAGCTTTTGAACCATGTCTGTCTTTGCTTTCTTCTCACATTCGTTGTTCTATATTGGCAGGAAGTTCAGCCAGAATGTGATTGTCAAGAGAATGTAAAATAGCCCTACTTCTAGAGAGTCATAGACTATTACCAGTGTTGGCGGGACAGTGCTTTTCCTTCCTCCTGGTGGATTCCCTTCCCAGCATCCATTCTTCAGTCATTCACTGGGCACCTCCATGTCCCCACTACTGTTGTAGGCACCAGTGAATGCACAATTTAAGATTAACACATAATCTAGGTAAAGGAGACATGACTGGCATGTAAAATTAGTAAGGGACAAGTCAATAAGTGGTTATCATGGAAATAATGTATCCATGTATACTCATTGGAAGTTAACATTGGATTGAATCTCATTCTGTTAAAGACAATCTTCTTAGAACAGGTTTAGGCTTATAACAAAACTGTGAGGAAGTTACAGAGATTTCCAATGTGCCCCTAACCTCCACACATGCACGGCCTCCTACATTATTAATATCGCTGGGCAGAGTGATACATTCATTTGTTATCAAGGATGAACCGACATCAACACATCATTGTCTCAGGTCCATAGTTTACCTTTGAGTTCACTCTTTGTGTTGTACATTCTATAGGTTCGGGCAAATATATAAGGACATACATCTATCATTATAATATCACATGTAGTATTTTTACTGCAATAACAATGCTGTGTTCTTCTTAGTTATCTCCCTGACAACCACTGATCTTTTTATAGTTGCCATAGTTTTGCTTTCTTCAGAATGTCATACAGTCGGAATCATACAGTATGTCTTTATCTCATATTAATGCTGTTAATGTTTATGTACTCTCATTTTTTCTTATTGGTGATACCGGTTGCAGAGCAAAACCAACTCATCCAATGTAGGCCTAAGTTTGATCAATTACTCTTGTTATTGATTTGAAAATCAAATGTCCACTTAATGGGTCAGTACTTTTTTTTCTTCAGCTTTCTTCTAAGAATGTGACCCTTTTCTATGGGTGCCTGTTTGTTTAAAGTTATATTTCAGATGGTATATATGTTATTGTATGTATTCTTGTTGGCACGTTACAGTTGAGCACATTTCAAAATATAAGTTTTGATTAACATGCTTTTTTCATTAACTGTATTGGGGTGACATTGGTTAATAAGATTGTGTAAGTTTCAAGTGTTCATTTCTATGACACATGACCTGTATATTGCACTGTATGCCCATCAACCAAAGTCAAATTATCTTCCGTTACCACATACTTGAGCTCCTTTACCCATTACTAGCTCCTCCCCCTTCCTTCTGGTCACCACCATCCTCTTCCTGGCTTTTACAGAACAAATTGAAATATGAGCATTTGAAGAGACTATTATTAGATTTTCAAACTTTTAAATGCCTCATATGCATTTTCAGAAGAGGCTATAGGAAAATAAATAGCTGCTTAGCAACCTGGAACTTTGTTACATGTCTCAGGCTATAGGGTAGCAATTTGCTCAGAGCGGCCAGCCTTGTCTTTGGTTCCTAGTTTGGTTGCGTTCTCTACTAGGCTGTGCTGCTCAACCTGTCACCCCTCAGTAATGGTCAGTTTCCTGTCTCCAGTTCCATTCTGAATGGCAAATTGGACCACTTATTTTACATCTGTTGCTTTCATAAGACAAATTGAACTTTAGCAAAGATCGATTGCATCCTCTCTTCATGTTTAGCTGTAATTCAACAAAGTGTGCAAAATATCTATGCCAATATAGTAGATTTTTGGTGCCTGGATCATGCAGTGGCTTTGCTGATGTCTACGCGAATGTGGCAGCTAGCTTCTGTTTTGAGAACTTCCCATAACTGTGTTTTATCGGCCTTTAACTCTCAGCCACAGAGCTGAGCTGAATAATTTTCAATGTATTTATCCCTAAACGGTGATTCCTAAGAATCGCTGTAATATTTATTCTTCATTTGGATAGCCTGTAACTACTGGCATGTGTTTTGTCTGCCTTTCATTCTTCATTCTTCTATCCTTATGGCACTCCCCATAGTTGCATTCTGAATCTTTTAGTGTCCATGTGTTTTTTTTTTTCTGAACAACAGAGTAGAGAGCATAAGCATCTTTTAAACTCAACCTAAATACAAGCTCTTTTTAAATTTATACCTTCCCAGTTGATTTATAGGGAATTTCAAAACTGTTTCCACTAAATTCAATGTGGTATATCACATTAACATTTCATATTACCAGATGTTTCATTATTCATGTCTTAGTACATCATATGTGACCCAAAGTAGCTTTGAATGCAAATAACAACCAAGCCAACGCACAGTACTGGTAGACTGAAATACCATGGCATATATGAACTACTTTTCAGGTCTGGACAGATATTATCAATGCAATAATCTGTTCTTTACTTTAAAGGTTATTTTTTAAAATATAAAACCATATGGCAGTGAACTGACTCATCATTTTGTTTCACTAATTGTAAACCTGAAGATTTGATTACTCATAGGTCTGCTTTAGTTAATTCACTCGTTTACAGTTTTGACAGAAAACCTTTTAAACTACTCTAAAGGGATGGCCATAATATAACTTATGAAGAAACTATAAAATTGCCTTAATTTTGGCTCAGATCACTGTTGCTAACCCAAATTCACAACAAACTATGGATCACCCACCCCCTGAACTTCAAATTTGAGGACTATAGATCACAGAAAGTTTGTAAGTCTGAGACTTGTTACTAGTGAGAAAAGTGTGAAGAAAAATATTTCTCTAGCATGTGCATGGATAATGCAAAACTACAGTTGTTTCAGAAAACTATATAGTACAAAGTAAATCTAGTCACAATTATTGCTTCCTAAAAATTATAAAGATCCTTAATCCAACTCCTTCATTTTGCATATGAATAAACGGAACACCTGGGAATTGATATGACATAATTTCTTCCTCATTCTGGTCAGTGACCTAAAATGTATCCTTGCAAACTCATTTTTAGACACTTTTAAAGAAATTAAAATTAAGATTAAGAAGGTGGCAATTGGCCCTGATTGGTGCAGCTCAGTGGATTGGGCATTGTTCTAAGAACCGGAGGGTTACTGGTTCAATTCCCAGTCAGGGCACATGCCTGAGTTGTGGGCCGGGCCCCCAGTTTGGGTCATGTGAGAGGCAACCAACCAATGTTTCTCTCCTCTTAAAAAAAAAAAAAAGGTGGGCATTGGTGAACAAAGCACTCAGGGTGCAAGTGAGGAGATGTGAGTTCTCACCCTAGCCCTCCCATTCACTGGTCTTGTTCCTTTTTCTCCCTAGGGCTCAGTGTTTCTTATATAAAATGGATGTGATGGTTTAGAAACAGAGCACATTTCTTGTAATTCTGAAGAACTTTCCTCACCATCGTCACCACTCTAATTCTGAAATTGAAGCTTGCATACTTACTACTACTAATAATAAATCATACACATACATGTTCACATGCGCACACACAAAATTATAGTATGTTCAGTATTTTCATATAGTTATGTTGAGCTTTAAGATAAGAAGTGAGTTTAGATTACATTAGGGATGTACACGAAGACTTGGTCAATAAGTATAGTGACTAAATATTGAGTTAATCATGCAATTCGGTGAATATAAATAGAAGGTGCTGAGGTTGCAGAAGTAAATGCTCAACTATCAGAAAGTGCAAAACTGAAGAGACTGAACTAGATTGTGCCTAAGTATCTTTGTAGTGTTATTACACTATGATCCTTAACCGCTTTAAAATTACTTTCTGAATTTGCTCAATGGCTTTTCTTAAATGATAACATATAGCTAGTGATTGTTTAAAAGAATGCATAGATATTAGAACTTATCATCTTTTCTTCAAATTCAAAAAATTTGAGGGGATTCTTTTTCATTTACTCCTATGGTATCATTGTATGAGATACACATTTTACCTGGAATTTCTTGTCTATAAGATATTTTGTTGACTTGTTTTTCATAAAGCAAGAATCCATATTTTGCTTATTAACATCCACCATTTACACTAGCAGTTATGAAACAGCTAGAAATTCAATACTTGTCACACTCGGGATCCTGTTCCGGATGGCTAGTCAGAGGGGATGACATAAATTCTGGAAACTTCTTGATAACTTTTTGGTTATGAGGCATTCAGCCCTGGCAATCATAGGTGGGGTTCCTTCATTTAAATCCTTGCCATCATATTTTCTGCCCGTTTGGAGGATCAGGATTCAGTAAAGCTAAACATGGTTAGAAAATCTCTGGGACCATACAGAAAATGTCCACATGTATAAAATCAATTCATAGACTGAAACAGTTTTCATTCTTATCCTCTCTTTGCCATGATTCATGGATGAGCTAATGTGGTCAAAAGTTTTCTCCATGTAGAGTTTCTAGGCATTGTGAAGAGTACAGAGTGGCAGCGTAGAACCTTAGTGATTCTCCCTAACACACACAATTTAGTTTTCTAGGCTGTACTTGCTTCCCCTTACACTGCTGATAAGGATTCACCCTACTTCTTAGAATCAAATTCTTCTCATGATGGCAGTTATGCTTTCTTTTTGCAACAACACGTGCCTTCTCAAATATTGTTCTGCCAGATTATTGAGGTGAGGGAGGGGGGCTCATGGTATTTCAACACTATCTACAAGTAATACATTGGATTCACTAGTTTTTTTGGAGAGCATTGTCGAAATATGGATTCTATGGGTTTTTTTTTTAAGAGAGGGAGAGAAACAATGTGTGGTTGCCTCTTGCACACCCCATACTGGGGATCTGGCCCGCAACCCAGGCATGTGCCCTAGACTGGGAATTGAACCGATGACCCTTTGGTTCACAAGCTGGCATTCAATCCACTGAGCAGCACCCACCAGGGCTGGAATCTTTGTTTAGTACCTGTTCCCTTAGATATTTTTATGGAACTGCCTAATACAGACTTCCTATGAGAAAGGATTTCGAACTTAAGCACTCATATTTTCTCTTTGTTTTTTTTTTATCCCTACCCCTTTATACTATTGTATAGAATTAAAAGTAACTGGCTTAAATTGATACAAGACATTGCAATTGTCTTATAATACAGGGGCTGGCAAACTTGCAGAAGTGCCATACTATGTTTTCACATAGAAAGGCTACTTGAAGTCTTTTTGCCACCTTTCTTCCCCTTCCTCCTAAGGTGACTCTCCCAGGCAAGACAGCTCATCCTTCAACAGAAGCAGCAACAACTATATTAAATTTTTATATTTTTTTTATAAAGTGGTTTCTTCTAATGTGTCAGAGTGCTTCCTCTGGTGATATTGTTTGAAGTGGATTTTAATATAAAATGATTTCTGTCTAAAACCATTGTCCAGAACACATTAACAAGAGTTTTAGAATTCCTCCAACAATTTTCACGTTACTCTGTTTTCTCTGAATTTTGAATTGGGGATGCAAGCCCTCTTCAATGCATTTTTAGGTTTTGCTAAATAGTCCACTGTATGATGAAATAATTACAGGAGTTGGAAATTACTCTGTTCAAGAATATTATTTATAAACTAGAGTTGGGCTTACTTTTCGCTTATGCTGTGTAGCATAGGCCTGGTAAAAGAACATACCCAGGTTTCAACTAGGTTAAATTGTCCTCATTTTAAAAGGGATAATTCTGGTTTTAGGTGTAACAGCTGCAGCAATGGCGGAGGCAATGAAGCTACAGAAGATGAAGCTTATGGCTATGAACACTCTTCAGGGAAATGGAAGCCAAAATGGCACGGAGTCAGAGCCTGATGATCTTCATTGTAATACAGGTGAGTGTCTTTAGGAATTAAAGGCAGGTGACTCACTGATGTATTCTGAGATGGTAGAGAAGAGGGTTGGGGGGGAGGAATACTATGCATGCTTCAATTATAAGCGATTACTAAGGAAGGATGCTGAACCCTACCTCTAACTTGTACATTGAAATTAGAAGAACATTACAGGTCAAAATCTTATTTAAGGAAACAGTGAATTATCTCCATTGTTTTGTTGTAAAGAGATTGAATACTAATTTTTATAATGCTACTGAATCTTCTGCCTGCTGAAGGCTGCCCATTTTAGTTTTGTACAAGGTTTTTAAAATTTTTTAAAGATTATATTTATTTATTTTAGACACAGGGGAAGGGAGGGAGAAAGAGAGGGAGACAAACCTCAATGTGTGGTTGCCTCTCGTGCATTCCCTACTGGGGACCTGGCCTGCAACCCAGGCATGTGCCCAGACTGGGAATTGAACCAGTGACCCTTTGGTTTGCAGGCCAGCACTCAATCCACAGAACCACACAGCCAGGGCCATACCAAGCTTCTTACTTCATCTTTCTCCAAATAATTTACCACTGAATGGTGGTTTTGAGAATCCACCCTGGCTGGCCTGCAGTCTCTTTAGCTGGAGTACCTTCTCCTTAACTATGTGAAGGTGCTGGCGGAGTTGGGGGATTGTCAGCAGGGGCTAAAGAAAGGAGGATGAAGAGTAATGAAAGGGTATTAGTGTGAAGGGCCCTGGCTGGTGTAGCTCAGTGGATTGAAGCAAAGGGTCACTGGTTCGATTCCCAGTCAGGGCACATGCCTGGGTTGCAGGCCAGGTCCCTAGTAGGGAACACATGAGAGGCAACCACACATTGATGTTTCTCTCCCACTCTTTCTCCTTCCCTTCCCCTCTCTCTAAAAATAAATTTAAAAAATATTAAAAAAAAGAGTAATGAAAGGAAAAGAGTCGGAAGAGAGCAAGATAGGGAAAGATGCCTGCAGATCAGAATGTCCCATTTCTTCTTCCTAGTTGTTTTTTCTTCTTCATACCGTGATCATTATTACTTGGCTTTCATCATAAGACCACCCTTCCCATGTCTTTTGGAATTAGGTGGGATTATAACTCTCAACATGCATGAATTGCTAAATGAATGAATGAATACAGTTTAATTTTAGTGGAGAACATGAAGGGGCAACTGGAAGTGGTCTTAGGGGCCTTAGGTTTCCAATGTAACTCTTTAGGTAAATTCCATATAAGACAGGCAGATGGTACCAGCCCTAAGTCTCTTTTTTCAGGGTCCCAAAAAGTTCAAGCATTGTGAGACCTTATTTTGGAGGGAAAAGCAAAAGGGAATTAAAGAGGGAAATGATTGAATTAAATCAGTATGATAAACTACTCAGAATTTAATACAGTATAGTGCTCTTCATTGTCTTCATCTAAAATTGAAAAGTTGATGGTGAGTTATAGTGAGAATTAGTCTTCCATCAGTGCTCACACTGGGGAATAATGGAAAAATGCATATTTTTCTGGAGTAGTAACTGGAAGCAACACAAAGAAAGATTAAAATTAACACTAAGTGAAATAATAACAGTAGTAAGAAATTACCAGTTACTATATATTATGTGTCTCTCATGTATTTTCCTTTACTTTCAAACATTTTCTATTAAATATTATTGACATACAACATTGAATAAGTTTAAGGTGCACAATATATTGATTTGGTAGTTATATATTATAATCTTATTATTACCATAGTGTTAGCTATCATCTTCTCCATGTCACATAGTTATTTATTTTTTCATGATGAGACCATTTAAGAACTAGGCTCTTAGCAACTTTCAAGTGTATAATGAAGCATTGTTAACTATAATCACAATACTGAGCATTAGATCCCGAGAACTTACTCATCCTCTATCTTCCATGTTAATTAAGTCTGTCAATTCTTACCATATTCCCGGCAAAAAAAGAGACATTCTCAATACTCCCATTTTGCAGATCAGGAAACAGAGGTCAGAATAGTTCAGCTTTGCTCATAGTCACAAAGGTAGGAAGTGGCAGAGCTAAGTTTCAGTTTCAGGTCTGGTTAAGTCCAAAGTGTTTATAATGGAACCCTGGCTGGTGTGGCTCAGTGGATTGAGTGCCAACCTGCGAGCCAAAGGATCACCAGTTTGATTCCCAGTCAGGGCACATGCCTGGGTTGTGGGCCAGGTCCCCAGTAGGAGGCACACAAGAGGCAATCAATCAATGTATCTCTCACACATCAATGTTTCTCTCCCTCTAAATAAGTAAGTAAGTAAATAAATAAATAAATAAATCAGCAGATTGTATATAATGATAAGTGCCTGCATTAAAACAGAAGAAAAACCTTAAATAAACAAGATAATTTTATACTTCAGAGAAATAGAAAAGAACAAACAAATCTTATGGCTACCAGAATAAGAGAAATAATAAAATTATAACAGAAATAAATGAAGTGGAGTTCAAAAGTTATCAAATATTTTTTATGGCTGAGTAATATTCTATTGTATATACATACCACCATTTTTTTAATCCATTTGTCTATTGATGGGTCAAGTGGAGGGAGTTTGTGGACTGGGTGAAAAAGCTGAAGGGATTAAGAAGTACAAATTTATAGTTAAAAAATAGTCTTGGGAATGTGAAGTACAGCATAGAGAATGTAGTCAATAATATGGTAGTAATGATGTATGGTGGCAGGTGGGTACTTGAAATAATACCAAATGTAAAGTATTTGATTATCTAATCACTATTCTGTACACCTGAAACTAATACAAAATAATATTGAATGCATACTGTAATTGAAAAATGCAATAAAAAAATTCAGCATCCATTTATGATTAAATCTCTGAACAAAATAGGTAGAGAAGAAACTTAACTCACAACACAAAAGTTGTATATGAAAAGCACACGGCCAACATCATACTCCATAGGGAGAAAACAAAGCTTTCCATCTGTGTTCGGTACAAGGCAAGGATGGCCACTCTCAATGCATCTGCTCAACATGCTACTGGAGGTCCTAGCCAGAGCAATTATGCAAGAGAAAGAATTAAAAGGATCAAAATCAAAAAGGAAGAAGTAAAATTATCTCTATTGGCAGATGACAGCATAATGTATGTAGAAAAGTCTAACAACAAAAACTGTTAGAATTAATAAATAAATTTAGTAAAATTGAGGTGTACAATATCAACATACAAATCCGGTGGCATTTCTATATATGCACAATGAATTATCCAAAAAGGGAATTAAAAATGTGATTCCATTTACAAGAGCAAAAAAATAAGTAAATACTTGGACATAAACTTAATGAAAGAAGACAAAGTATTGTACACTGAAAATGATAAAATATTGGTGAAGGGAATTAAAGAAGTCACGGATAAATGGAATAATGTGTCATGTTCATGGGTTGACAGAATTAATATTTCTAAAATGTCCATACTACCCAATGGTAGTATGTGATCTACACATTCAATTGCAATTCCTATAAAGATTCCAGTGGCATTTTTCAGAAAAATAGAACAAACATTCCTAAAATTTTTATGGAACTGCAAGATGCCCTGAATAGCTAAAAAAACATTTTTGAGTAAGAAGAAAGACACATACTGCCTGATTCCAAGCTATACTGTTGGGAAATTTGCAGAGATATGTACAGAAAAATGAAACTGGACCACTTTCTTATACCACACACAAGAATAAATTCAAAATGGATTAAAGACTGAAATGTTAGATCCCAGACCATAAAATTCATAGAAAAAAACATAGGCAGCAAAATCTCAGACATTGCTCTTAGCGATGTTTTATCAGATATATCTCCCCAGGCCAGGGAAACAAAAGAAAAAAAATAAACAAATAGAACAACATCAAACTAAAATGTTTTTGCATAGCAAATGAAAATATTAACAAAATACAAATGGCAATGCATTGACGGTATGGGCAGAAATGCTTATGATCTAGGAGAAGAAATTTTTAAAATCAATCAATATATAAATTATTATACTCTGAGATGAACTGTGATAAAATCAATGACAGGAAGAAAGTACTGTGAGAAAATAGAGAAAGAGTGAATTTCTTCTGAATAACAAAATCAGGCTGGAATTTCAAGTGTAGGACGTGACCTTCAAACTGGTCTTTGAAGGATGGGGAATTGAAAATGAAAAAATGGATGGCCTCGAATGATGAGTTTAGGAGACTGTACAATTGATTTTCCAGGGCAGTTGTTTTCAAATAGTGGTTCCCAGAGACTTTAGCCTGTTTCTCAGAATTAGGTAAGAGTTGAGAATTTGGCTTGAAGCAGTATGATGTTTGATAACTAGAAAGGCTTGCTTGCTTGCATTCTTTCATTAACTAACTCTAAAGCTCCTGTTGTTTAAAATCTTACTGGCAAATATTTCTAAAATTAAATTTTAGACATCTAAGTGACCTGAAATAATTAAGTACAGCACCTCATCCTACAGATGATGCTTGGAGGATGAAAAATTTTGTATCTTTGGTCCCACAGCTAGGTAACAAAAGAGGTAGCACTGATCTGTCTGCTATAACATGCTTCTGATGTTGGCGTCGATTTTTCATTATAGCCTAAGGTACACAGTAAAATTTCTTTTCTTAATATTGAGTCTCAGTCAATAAGCCTAGAGATAGGGATGCAGCAGATACGGGACACTGTCCTGAATTTGGCCTGACCAAGGTTCTGTTTACAAGGTTCATATGAGACGTCAGGTTAGACTTGACCTCAATAACTAATGTGTATATCACCATTCTGACTATATATCTGATAGGCTTTCTTTCTTGATATCTTTTTCTTTCTTCTAAATTAAGTGTACTCTAGATTTGCCTTGGCTGATGTGGCTCAGTGGATTGAGTGCCAGCCTGAGAACCAAAGGGTCACCGGTTTGATTCCCAGTCAGGGCACCTGCCTGGGTTTTGGGCCAGGTCCCCAGTCGGGGACGCACAAGAGACAACCACACCTTGATGTTTCTCTCCCTCTCTTTCTCTCTCCTTCCCCCTCTCTCTACAAATAAATAAATAAATAATCTTTAAAAAATAAATTAAGTGTAGTATGGAAAAGAAATGCTTGGAGTTCTAAAACTGGATCCAGGTAATGATGCCTTAAAATATGCAAGCCCTGCAAATATTCCAAATGATGAAAAAGGACTTAGGACTTTTCATCATCTTCAGGTATAACTGCAATGACTTTGATCCCCCCCCACTCACAAATTAATCTGAGTGCATGTTTCTTAATTTTCTCTCCTGGGTGACATTTGTTTCTATAAGGAAAATTATAAATAGAAATGGATAATCTCTCTTTATCCCATTTTTCCATGCCCATGTGAATATTTCACCTTAGACAATGGTTTTTGGCTGTTATGGGCCATTTTCACAAATGATCTATATAACCAGAAAACTAAAAAAAGACAAAGTTTTTTTTTTTTTTTTTTTTTTTAGAAGAAGCATGCTCTATTTGAAATGTCCTATTGTGGCAGGATTGCTATTCAATGTCATCATTGTTACTAGTTGCTAAATCCACAGAAGTCAAAGTGTGGCAGCTTAAGAAATATATCAAATATTGAATTAAAATTCTCTGTTGGCCTTGATATATTTCTCTGCTTTGCCATTTAAAAAATAATCACACTTTATTTTCTCTGAACACTTCTCAAAACTTCTTATTCCAACCCCCCATTATGCTTGACTCTTTTATTTAATTGTGGAAGTCCTGGCTTTTATTTGTTTATGATAGATTTTATCCATATATGGAGTGAAACATCATCCTGTCCATACTTAAATGCAGCAGGAAAAGGTACAGAAATGTAATGTTCTCCTGAAGGGTATGGGATCAACCACCGAACCTCTTGCTCTTCAAAAAATGAAGTAGGGTAGCCACAGAATATATATTATATGACTTGAGATAATTTCCTGGAATAAACAGGACAGGAAGCTTATATTTAGTTGAGATGGTTGAATGTCAGTGAATAGGAATTTTCCTTCTATGAATTCTTATCTCTCCTCCTGTTTAGCTAAAACTGGTATTTTTGGATGACTCCATAAGACTAGAGGCAGGGAAGATTGAAAGTAGGATTAATCACATTAGACTTAAAAGGAAACACAAAGCACAGAAGTTGGGAGATTCTTTGGCAACAACAGCATTTTCTCTTTGAAGACAGACCTATAGTTTCTTTGATTTGAGGTTTCGTTTAATAGCTTCTATAATGGCCACTCCATGACTCTGCATGAAGATTTCGGCATGAATAACAACCTGTTCATGTTTCATTTAGCTCCAAATGAGAAATTCTGTCTTTTATTGTTTTAGGAAATTAGTCTGTGTACTATTGCTCCTGGAGCTTTATAATTAATCACTAAAGGTTATGGCTGTGGAGAGTTTGTGGGAAATAGATGCTTGAACAATTATAATTGTAGCTGTCAAACCAGAAATATAGTTATACAGCAGCAGGTTCCCCCCCCTTTTTTTTTTTTTTACTATACCAAGCCTTTGAAGGTAGTCTATTTACTTGTAGAAATAGACACAGTCATTTTTTTTTAACTGTGTTGCTGTGCCCAGTGACTTCTACAGGAGAATCGAAGATGATAACCATGAAAATCCTTATCCTCAGAATGCCTGCTTGTTCTGACTTTAGTGTTGGGTTTAGCTTCAGAGCAGATGTTGAGTCTTTTTTAAAAAATGTATTTATCTTTATAGGGTAAGAAAGGGAGAGAGGGAGAGAAATATCAATGTCTGATTGCCTCTCCTGGGTCCCCTGCTGGGAGCTGGCCCATAACCCAGGCATGTGCCCTGACTGGGAATCGAACCGCGATCCTTTGGTTTGCAGGCCTGCACTCAATCCACTGAGCTACACCAGCCAGGATGGGTCTTTTACCTTTTAGAAAATATAGTTCATAGTGAAAAAAATCAAAGTCTATATGGTAGGTTACCTTGCAAAATTGAATTAGAAAATCCCGTTACCTTCTTCTTTATGCTATCAGAGCACTGCGTTAGATGTGGAGCAAGACATTTCTAGAGAATCAAGTGAGGCTTGCTTGTTTTCATCAGAACCTAATACCAAGAACTGTTTTTTAGATGGCTTTTCATAAAATTGTAAACTTTTAGCATGCTGTTCATCTTTCTTCTGTGCCTGTGCTCCCTTAACATGGAATGTATATCAGGAGAACCCATTGCAATTTTAAAGCTCCTTCTAAAAACTTATCCCAGGAATAAGCAAATCTCACTAATGGGCACTTACTTATTATACCTATTCTTAGGAACTCACATAGTAGATAAAGAACTTCTCACTCTGTCAGTGTTGTTAAGGCAGTTTGTACAAAAATACCTCGAAATTAATACTTACCATGATCTCTTCTTTCTCTTCTTCACAGTAAATAATTTGAAATGCTATAATAGCTTCTTATAGATCTTATTGCCAACATACACTCATTCTGTGTCTTTCTTCTTAATTCTCCACCTTCCTCCTTACCCCTCACTAGACTGTCCTTCCATCAAAAGCAGAACTCCATTCTGAGGATGAATCTAGCCAGTGTTGGACCTACTGTCTCGGTCCCCACACGTTAGGCTCCTCCAGCATTTCTGAGTTTTTACATATTAATGCTAAATAACTAGCCCTGTCGCAGTTCCATTCTGTGATTCTGAGTAAGTCCCCTGCTGTCTTTGTCTTTGTGCCTTAGTGACAATGAAGGACTTTGTGATAAACAGGATTGCCTTTGAATTCTAATCTTCATTTCTATGATTCTTGAACATTAGACATTGATCATTGAGTGCTCTTTCCCTGCCTCTGGGGAGCTCTCTCTGGAGACCTGCCTGGATTTCCACAGTTTATTGATGAGCCATTGTTTAGACTGTTCTCAAAAACCTTGATAAAGTCAAAAAAATTACATCTATTGCTTCCCTTCTATCTCTCAGGCTGTCATTCTGTCACAGAAGGAGATTAGATTGGTCTGACAAGACTTGATCTTTAGGAAGCCATGCTGGGTGTTACCCAACATACTGTCCTCTTCAAGGTATTTGCAAATTGATTTCCAGTATCTTCTAGGAAACACATGTTTTCCTGAGAGATTATATCCAAACAAGTGAAAAATAGCAGAAAAGCAAAATGCGCACAATGGTCCTTAAACTAGACCTAGAAAAATAGAATTTTGATTCTTTTCTTTAAAACCTTTGGAGAAATTATTGCAAATAAGTTGTCACATATATGTTACTTGGGAGATTGTATTCCTAAATAAAGTTTACAATAGCTGACTATTGGTATATTTTATCATTTTAGAAAAGGTCATTTGTGAATTAATTGGAGCATGACAAAAATTCAATAGTAATTTAAGCAAATTACAGCGCCAGATTTCAAAAGCTCATTTAGAGCATGTATTTGCCTCTTAAGAGTATTTGTATGTCTAAAAAATTCAAATAATATTCATTATGCATTGTCATGATTGTTCCTATTTCCTTTATAAAGGACAGCTTAATATGAATAAAATTCTATATAGAATTGTTCACATTAAACATTTTCCTACATTTAATGACTCTGTACATTTAGCGAATATATTACTATTAGGAAATTGGATTGGAAACCATTACTATTTTTTCTAAACTCTAGTTCTCTATGGTTTTGTGACACTTGGATATTGCCATGATTGCATGCAGTATTAATGTGACCGGTGCATATTGGGGAACTATTGCATGTGTTGAACCCAAATTCAACACATATTTCTGTCTTCATTGGAAAGTTGTATAGTTTTCCAGGATCCAAAGTGATTTTCTTTTGTCTTTTTTTGGAGGGGGCATCTTGCAAAAGCAATTTTCAGTATACAAATAACTGCAAAAACAATTATGTAGAAGGTTTCCATCATTTTGGGGATAATTTTAGTGCTAGCCTATCACCCAAAAATACTCTTTTGTGTATTATGGCACTAGAAAACAATAGTCTAATTTTTATAATTGCGGTATAATTGACATATAACATCCTATTAGTTTGAAGTGTACAACATAATGATTCACTATTTGCATGTATTGCAAAATGATCACCCCAATAAATCTAGTTAATATGCACCATCATACATAGTTACAATTTTGTTTTCTTGTGTTGAGAACATTTAAGACTTATTTTCTTAGCAAATTTCAAATGTACAATATGGTGTTATTAATTATAATCACCATGTTGTACATTTCATCTTCATGACCTATTTATTTTACAAAGGATGCTTGTACTTTCTGACTATCTTCATCCATTTTGCCTTCTTTCCTGTCTCTGCAAATCAACAGTTTATTCTCTGTATATATGAGCTTAGGTTTTTGTTTTCTTTTTTTTTATTTAAAATCTGTATAAAAGTGAGATCTTATGGTATTCGTCTTATCTAGCTCTTACTTCATTTAGCATAATGCCATCAAGTTTCATCCATGTTGGCACAAAATGAATTTGTTAATGAGTCTTACTAAAGTACAATGCACATATAAAATGGACTCTTTTAAATTGTACAATTCAGTGGCTTTGGTATTGATACATTCACAGATTTGTGCAATTATCACCATTATCTAATTCCAGACATTTTTACCACACCCAAAAAAAACTCTATCCATTAGGAGTAACTCCCATTTCTCCCTCACTCCCCACCCCTTGGCAACTACTAATCTGCTAATGCTTTAGGTTTTCTCTATAGATGTGCTTATTTTAGACATTTCATATAAATGAAATTACACAATATGTGACCCCTTAGGTCTAGCTTCTTTAACTTGGCATAATGTTTTCAAGGTTCATCCATATCATAGCATTCATCAGTACTTCATTCCTTTTAATGCCTGAATAATGTTCATCATATGAATATACTACATTTTGTTTCCCTATTCATTTGTTGATGGACACTTGCATTGTTGACACTTTGTGACTATTATGAATAATCCTGTTATCAGTGTTCATGTGCAAGTTGTTAGGTAGATGTATGTTTTATTTCTCTTGGGTATATACCTGGAAGTGGAATTTCTAGATCAACTCATAACTCTATGATTAGCATCTTGAAGAAACACCAAACTCTTTTCCCAAGTGGCTGCAGCATTTTATCTTCCCAATAAGGACATACCCACAAACTGGATTCAGAAATGAGATTTGAATTTGTCATGCATTTCTGTGAATACTCTGCACTCTGTGGTTTCGTTGTACATATTGCATGACATTCCAGTATAATAATTCCAAGTTTTCCAGGTAACTTGATCCTGCTGAGTAGGAGAAAACGCAGTGCTCCCCAAACGGTAACAAGAGCAAAGGTTGGGACTTGAAGGAAATTTAAGAAGTGAAATATGATGGTTAGGTTGATGTAGGGGTAGAGGAATTGACCTAAGACTTCTCTAAAGTTTAGAGTATATCGATGCACAAAAGGCAAATAAATTACACCACAGAGGGCTCCTCATAGCCATACTGTTATCCAAACCAATGCTTCTGTGGATGCGATCTTCCTAAACTTAGCCTGGCATTCTAAACCTTGACTACTGGTCACAGATGGAGGTAAGTTTGTTCAGAGGTAACAAGGTTACTTAAAGAAGAGTGGGAAGAGTGTTACTGGAAGGGATGTAGGCTTTGCTGCTGAAATAACCTGAACATGAGCACAACAGGAGAAGAAATGATATGGCAGAGACTTTATCACTGATTGACATATCTTAACCCTATGTGGTTCATGGATTTGGGTATGTTTTCAAGAGAGCTATTATATGCTCTTAAGACTGTCCCTTTTTCTACTGGCTTACCAAGGAGAGGTAGACCTGAATATTAAAATGCAAAACAGGTCAATAAGAGCTCTTTCGAGGGAAATATCAGACAAAAATTAAACATATACATTTATACTTATGTATCACACATATAGTTTTTTTCTGTATATAATCACATGTATATATCATGTTAATGATAAGTGGATAATGCTCACACACGAGATAAGTAATTATCAAAATATTCACAATGTATTTCTACTTAAATTGTATTAATAAGTAATTAAGCAGTTAAAATATAGAGAGAAGGAACAAACACACAAGCAAAACCTGAGTACACACAGCAAAACTCAGTAACTCTCCAGGCATAAAAAAAGATACATACTGGGAGAAACTTTCTAGAAATCTCTGTTAAGGCGACTGGCAGAAACACTGAATTCCCAGCATCCATGAAGTCATCTGACTCATGAAAAGGCCAATTCTGATAAAGTGTTTTATATTGCTTGATTAATGGAATCTAATTTTTCTGAATGAAACATGCTCTTTGAGGATGCACGTGCAATCAGCTTCCCTGTAAGTCAGAAACTAAAACTCTCTCACGGAAGTGAAATAAATATTTCCTACCCAGTGAGAAATCAGCTAACAGTCCTATGGGAGCTCCCCTATAGGTAACTAACTTTCTTTTCTCTTGCTGCTTTTAAGATTCTCTCTTTGTCTTTAACCTTTGGCATTTTAATTATCATGTTTCTAGGAGTGGGTCCCTTTAGGTTCATCTTGTTTGGGACTCTCTGTGTTTCCTGGACTTGCAGGTCTATTTCCTTCACCAAATTAGGGAAGTTTTCTGTCATTATTTTTTCAAGTAGATTTTTAATTTCTTGCTCTCTCTCTTCTCCACATGCAAATCGAGTTTATATCTACTTCACTCAATGCATTCCTAGACCAGGTTTCTTTTTCTATAACAATCTAATTGTCAACACTCTCTAGTTGTGTCATGAATGCTTTAAAGTACCTTCTATAGATGATCATTATAAGATCCTAATATTTATCCTAAATGGCTTGCATCTAAATCATTTTTAACAAGGAGGCAAAAGTCCTTTTCTCCAGATACTCAACTTTGTGTTCTATGGGGCAGCAGCTTTTAAGAGAAATATATAGTTTAATTTAAAAATAGTGTACATACCCTGGCTGGTGTGGCTCAGTGGATTGAGCACTGGCCTGCAAACCAAAGGGTCACAGGTTCGATTCCCAGCCAGGGCGCATGCCTGGGTTGTGGGCCAGGTCCCTAGCTGGGGATGTGTGAGAATCAACCACACATTGATGTTCTTGTCCCTCTCTCCCTCCCTTCCCCTCTGTTAAAATAAATAAATAAAAAATTTTAAAAAATAGTGCACAAACGTTCTTCTGTTCAAACTTCCTGGCTTTTAGCCAGCTTCACCCTGCTGGGACATAATCAATACATCAGTACATTGTGCTGGAGGCCATACCTGCTCCCATAAAGGACGATAAAGAAACAAGACACTTGTTTTCCTTGTGTAGGTTCTGAAGTTAACATGCGTGATTTAATAAATGTTTTTGCTTTGTCCAGAGAGATACTGAAGCAGTAGTAAATATTTCCCTAATATTTCCTTAGGAAGTTCAAATGTTTTGAGGGCATACCTTTTTGTGGGGGTAGTAGAAGGAGCGGTTTTTGAGGACTCAAGGGAATGGGGGAAAGTGCCCTCTTTTAAACTTTTCTGGTTGTTTGTAGTTTTTTTCCCCCTACTGTATCTGCCATGGAGTTTTCTCATAAATGCAAACATCCTTCACTATCTGTTTTAAAAACCACAAATACATCACTCGGAGGAATATTTAAAGAACCATCAAGAGGGGAAAAAATCATTGGTTTAATGGAATGCTGTCAAGTTAGATCAGCATCCTGAACAACGCTAGGGAAGAATTGATACTTTTGCATTGACACGTTAAGAGAAAAGCCCATGCATTATTTAGAAAACCCAGAATCTGTCAGCTGTATGATTGCCGAGTTAGCAGAAGCAGGAGGAGGCTCCTCAAGTTGAAAAGAAATGCGTAGGCACACATCCACATTGTAACCTTTCATGTTCTACACCTGCCGTGAGTAGTCAGCTATGACACAGTCAGCATTTTTGAGTTTTTCTCTTTGAAATTTTCAAGCGCTTCAAAAGACAAAAGAGGCAGTCTTTTATTCCAAAAAAGCAAAATGTCTAGGCTGTTATTTTAGGGTTAGCATAGAGATGACAAAACCACAGAAGGACTGTTTTTTCTCTCTGGGAGTGCCATGCACGTTTCCCAGGAGTGTTTAGGGCTTGTTAAGGTGGGTCCTATTTGTACACACTTATCCCATGAGAAAAGTGTTTCTGAACCATTTCCCTTTCCACAAGCAGGAGGAAACACTTCATTTAGTGCTTTTACCACACTAGTATGCCATTTATAAACATGAAAAGTTTTATTTTCTACTAATGGAAAGATGAGTGTACAGGTACTATACATGTCATCATTCGAAATAATTCTCTCAAATCCACAATGGTGTCATTTCTGTAGTACCGTAGTGCCAAGATATAGTACCTGACCTCCTCATGCCTTCTTGGTACTCCTGTGAGACTAGTAGGAAGCCAGCATTCTTCCTGTTATTACAGAAGAGACAAGAAAGCCACAGACAGTCCCAGCACCTTCCTTAAGGTTACACAATTTCACAAGAGAAAGTTGTGGTAATAGAGACAAGATCTTATGCTTTCGGTCTAGTGACCCTAATGTGCTCTCAATGCTATGGTTACACCTTGACTTTTCTACCTAAGTCGCTGTGCATTCCTAAATGCTTAATTGATTTTGTCACAGAAAACAATTGATATCCTCTGTTGCATATTAACTGCTCATTTACAGCTAATGAAGGAAAAAATCGCATAACCAGCTAATCAGGAGTAACGGCTTCCAGTTGGAAATTAAGATTTTTGGTGTTCTCTGTGTTTTGGAAAAGTCTGTTCAGGTAGTTTGTAGAAGATGAATTGCTGATGCTGTGGTCCAATTTAAAGTTGCATGTTACTTTGGTAAAAATTATAAACCTTCTGATATTATAAACCTTCTGGCAATAATGAATAGGAGTGATTTGTACAGCACACGTCATTTCTTGTTTTCTGGGTCCCTAATGCTTCTATGGAGAGAGATGTGCATACTTTGCCATATAGATGTTTAAATGTTCTTTTCATAGTTCTTATGGATTTTGCATAACAATACAGGATGCTTTAGGGAAGAGCAGGAAAAACCCATCATCATCACAGTTAATCTCCTATTTCTACTAAGAAGTCAAAAGTATTGAAACACTCAGGAAGCTCAAGTAATATTTTCAATCTACTGTCAAATCATCTAAGGTCTAAGTGACCACTTTTGACTAGTCTTTTGTCCTCTGGTGATGTTTTCCAACTCCATGCCCTCCTTTTCCTCTTGACTAACGATTTTTCATTCCCCATTCTGAGTTTGCACCTACCTTTGGAATTCACTGCTGAATATATTAACAAGAGCGTTTTGTATACTGCAGTAATGTTCTGAGAGGTCTGTTTGTGAGAGAGAAACAGAGAAAATACAGACGGGCGGGGGGGGGGGTTGTTGAGAAGGATGTCCCTGCTAGGCAAACTCTTCCTGAGAACTTTTCCACTTTGGATTCTATCCTTATCTGCTGTAGTTATCTATGAGACTGTGTTGGGTACGTGCTGCACTTTAGGAAGCATTTGTGTTGATTGCAGATAACTGGATATATCTGATCAGGCTGAAACCCTGCCCTCAAGCAAGAAACAAGAACTGCCAGGAAAAATAAGAGGGTGCATTTGACATTAAATTGGAAAGTTGCTGAGGAAGCTAGCCAATGACTAGGTGTTAGGAAATCCAGATTCTGGAACCACCTCTGCTGAGGAGTATTTCTGAGACCTTAAGCCATTTTCTTCCTATACCTCTTGTCTTTGTCGTATAAAATGAGGCTGTGTAATTAGATGCCACTTAAGGACATTTGCAGCTGTGGTAATTTGACCTTTGTGCATAGGGGTCAGTGGTTAGTCCCTAGCACTCTTATTTTAGAAGGGGGGCTAGACAGTGTCCTCTACACAGGTAAGGGCGGCTATTTGGTTCAGAGACTGCCCGTAAATGGATTTTAGAAAACTAATAATCCAGATATGGTTTTATTGTCAACCCTCTCCCTCACCCCACAGAATTCTGCTGTAACTAGAATATATCTTTTTTAAAAAATATTTTTTTAATTTATTTCTTAGAGAGGGAGGGGAGGGAAAAAGGGAAAGAAACATCAATGTGTGGTTGCCTCTCACACACCTGCAACTATGGACCTGGCCGACAACCCAGGCATACGCCCAGGCTGGGAATCGAACCAGGGACCCTTTGGTTCGCAGGTTGGCACTCAACCACTGAGCCACACCAGCCAGGGCTAGAATACACCTTTATACACATTAGATAACATTGAATTACTATGTAATGCACCGCAGCAGTTCCCAATAAAAGTGGCCCTCGTCCAAACCCTCCTGCCCACAATAGAAGGTAAAAGCATTAATATAATACATGCTGGAAGAAGAATTTGGCTCATCGTTGTTCTTGAAAGGGCTAAACCCCAAATGAAAAGCCCCCTCTTTCCTTTGCCGGTAGGACCCGACCAACTCTATTTCTCTACCTTCAGTTTAGAATAGCTCTGATTTCCACTCGCTATATGCCTTAATACCTGGTGCACAGCAGCTCTTTCAAGTTCTCTTTGGATGACCTGCACAGGCTTCCCATAAGAAAAGTTGTAACTACATCAAGTGCAATGTATTGTGTACCTCAGGTGTTCAGCAGTGCTTCAGGGCATAGTCTTCTCTGCATGCATTAACGTTAATGGGAGATGCAGGCACTTCAGCGAAGGAAACCGTACACCCCATAGTTTGTATTTCAGCCACTTAGGCATATTACACAATCTACATCATGTGGTTTATCTAGTCTGTAGCGTCCCTTGCATTCTAAGAACTAGGACTGTGTTTTCATAACAGAAAAAAATGACTTTGTCTCATTGAATCAGAATTGCCTACTTGCAAGTAATCTATTTGCATGTATAAGCTTTGTTGTATCAAATTTACTTTGAACTATAAGGAACGTGTCTGTGGAGCACAAGGAAATACCTCCAGGCACTTGCCTAGTAACAGGGAAGGAACCTTCCAGTTTCTTGCTGTATTTACTATAAGGACTAAATGCAATGCCACAAAACTAACGACGAAATGCAAGTAGCACAGGCAAACTGTTTAGAATGAAGCATTTGCACATGTGTATTACCTTGCTGCTCTTTTACAAATGTATAGTCTCTAAATCCAGAGGTCTAAATCTTCAAAGCTTGAAAAACCGAGGTGCAGCATGAACTAATCTTCATTTTCCCCCTATCTTCTTACAGCAGCACTAATGGAAATGTATTTTGTTTAATGACTCTGAAATCCTGTTTGTAATTAGATGTGGGAATTGGTCTTACTTTGTAACAGATGATACTGGAATAATAATATGAGACATGCTACACTGAGACCACTATCCTCCTAAATCCATATCATTTTTCACTTTATTGACAGGAGATGTGTGCGAGGAACAAAGAAATTGATTTTAAAAAGGAGAAAGATAAGATCTAATAAAAAGTTCCAATTCACGTAGTTTAGTGTTACTTTCAATATATTGCAGTGGGGGAAGGAAAGGGCATGCACCTTGTTTTTAATTTGAGGAAACAAGGGTTTCACATGTGTTGCTGTGTCCCTGATAATGATTTTTGAATGTTAGTGCAAATACTAGCTAGAGAAGTTTAATTAAGTGACAGAGATCATATCATAGAAGCAGGTATTATATGTTAGCTTGATTATACACAATAATTAATACCGCATTTAAAGAGTAATTTTCTATTCAAACAAACAATTTAAAGGGTGAATAGACTGAATGCAAGAGCTGCTCTATATACCATGTTCTTCATTGTTAGTAAATGCTTCTGTTGGACATAATTTTGGTTACTAAAGTTCAGTCATGTTGGGAGGCATTAGTTGTTCTTCAAGTTGATGCTAATGGACTCCAAGAGCCACAGAAGGATTTGTAAAGAAATTAAATGTATTATGGATAAGGTTCATATTCCCTGTAAAACACATGTATTATTGCCATTTATGGTGGG
Organism: Carollia perspicillata; assembly: GCA_004027735.1. NCBI lineage: Eukaryota > Metazoa > Chordata > Mammalia > Chiroptera > Phyllostomidae > Carollia > Carollia perspicillata. Next base: position 44,095 of record PVKM010000347.1, on the reverse strand, counting down.
GAGAATGCTTAGACACTTCTTTGGAGATTTTGATTAGCACCTACTTAATAGCACTGATGATCAATTTAGGTATTATTGCAATTCTTTTCTAATTCAAGGATCATATTCTTTTTAGTAGATCCAAGTCTTGGCAAAAGAGAAAAAAATATCATGGGTCATTTCTTAGTAAGCTCAAATTTCTTTAGCAATTTAGTTTGCAAAGCAGGTTTGCACCTATTTATTCCCTTTCATTATTGTAAAAATCCTGTAAACTAAGTAGTGCAGGTATTGTTATTGTCCTTTTTAGGTAGTTGAAGAAACCAAAGCCCAAACAGGCTCAGAGACTTGGTAAAGGTCAAAGTGATGATGGTATATGGTCAAATATATTATTTCAACCCCAAAGCCAACGTTCTTCCATGACAAAATAAGTCATTTTGAAAACAAAATTCATGGAGAACACATATGGTTCCATCAATATACAGGTTAATAGGCTTTGGTGACTTCATAATGGGGAAGAACACAATGTAATTGGAGTGGACATTTCCCCAAACCGTGGGTTCATGATTTTGCCCACCTTGGAAAGCAATGGAGTAGATTTCAATGCAGAGATGGTGAATAGAATCATTTATTTGGTACACTAACTAGTATTTTTTTCCATGAAACATGAGTGTCACTTGATTTCTTGCAAAAGAAATCAGAGATCATATCAGTGACAAAGCAACAATTATAAAATTCTTGTTTCTTGAGATTAAAAACAAGGCAAGTGCGCTTTACCTTCCCTGTCACATGTTTGTGTTGCAGGTTTTTATTAGATTCTCTTTTCCTACTTTTTAAAGTCAACGTCTTTGTTATTTGTACACATAATTTGTTACCGATGTGAGTGAATAAAATGACTTGCGTGAGCTACGGTGTAGCAATTAACTGTAGCGATTCTAGCTGTTTCATAATGAAACAGCTAGAACGCTTCTTATTCTAATGTAGCGACATGATAATTGGCCAGTTTCCTTGTTTATGTTCATTAGCCTGGAATACTTTCTTACATAAAAGTTGGCATGATAAATATATAAAAGGCAGAACGATTATATCAACTCCAATAGATGTTCCTGGCACATAGTAGGTTCTCAGTATTTACTAAATGCTGATTATATATTCCTTACATTATACTGAGAGTCCCTTCAATTACTGTACCATAGGACATACTGTAAGTCTAGCTCTGTTTCCATTCTTCGGTAGGAAATGAAAATTTGTTCTTTATGGATTAAAACATGTTTGATTGAGCCATCTATTGACATATTGACACTTGCCACCTATCGTGGTGGCAGATGCGAGAAGCATAAAATATCCTGAACAAAGAGAGTTCAGAGAGTAGTTGGCAAATTTAGTTCTCTCTTAGCATGACACAAGTAATAATTTCCAGAAATAAAGGTAGTGTGTCTCAACTACTCACTAGAAACCTATTAATACTGCTATTATGGCTTAGTTATTTAAAATCTTTCATGCAATAATGGAAAATTGTTATTTAGTTTTATATGCCTGATCAGTGCATTTCCAATTTTTTCCTAATTACTTTAAACATTTATTTTATTCATTTATTTATTTTCATTATAACTTCCATACAATATTATGTTAGTTTCAGGTGTACAGCACAGTGATTCAACATTTATATACCTTACAAAGTAATCATCCCAATAAGACCAGTAACCATCTGTCATCATACATAGTTATTGTAATATTATTGACTATGTTTCTTCTGCTGTACATTACATTCTGGTGACTTATTTTACATCTGAAAATTTGTACTTCTTAGTCCCCTTCCACTGTTCCACCCATTCCCCTCACCCCCATCCCCTTCATCAACCATCAGTTTATTATCTGCATCTGAGTCTGTTTCTGTTTTATTTTGTTTTTCAGGTTCAGCATATAAGTAAAGTCATACAGTATTTATCTTTCTCTGCCCAACTTATTTCACTTAGCATAATACCCTATAGGTCATTCATGTTGTTGCTAATGGCAAGATTTGACCTTTTTATTGCTGAGTAATATTCCATTCTACAGGAGTAGGCAAAAGTAGGTTAAATTAGCAGTCATCCTTGCATAAACCATAGATCATAAGTAAAGAAATGAAATCATACAAGTAATAAGAAGGAGATGAATAATACAAATAATACAACAATAAATATGTAAATAAAACAAGAAAAACACTATGTATCACAACTGTAAACCTACTTTTGCTGACCTCTGTATATGTATAATCCATGCATTTATCAATGGACATGTAGGTTGCTTCCACATCTTGGCTATAGCAAATAATGCTGCAGTGAACACAGAGATTAGTGTTTTTTATTTTAAAATTAAATTAGTGTTTTTTAATTTTTAAATTAGTGGTTTTTATTTTTTGGATAATACCCAGAAGTGGAATTTCTGGGTCATATGATGATTATATTTTTGTTTTTTTCAGCAATATACTGATTTCCATAATAGTGGCGCCAATTTACAATCCCATACACAGTGTACTAGAGTTTCCTTCCTCCACATCCTCACCGATACTTATTCTTGATTATTTTATTGATTGTAGCCATTTGAAAGGTGTAAGGTGATATCTCATTGTGGTATTAAGTTTCATTGCCCTTATGATTAAAGATGATGAATGTTTTTATTTTTTAATTACATTTTGTTGATTAGGCTATTACAGTTGTCCCAATTTTTCTCCCTTTGCCCCCCTCTATCTAGCACCCCCAACTCCCTCAAGCAATCCCTTCACTGTTGTTCATGTACGTGGTCCTGCATGTAAGTTCTTTGGCTGCTCCATTTCCTATCCTGTACTTTACATCCCCAGGGCTATTCTGTAACTACCTATTTGTACTTCTTAATCCCCTCACCTCTTCATCCATCTCCCAAACCCCCCTCCCATCTGGCAGCCATCAAAATGTTCTCCATATCCATGATTCTGTCTCTGTTCTTCTTGTTTACTTAGTTTGTTTTTCAGATTCAATTATTGATAGATATGTATTTTTTGCCATTTTATTGTCCATAGTTTTGATTTTCTTCTTTTTCTTGAATAAGTCCCTTTAACATTTCATATAATAAAGGCTTGGTGATGATGAACTCCTTTAATGTTTTCTTATCTGGGAAATTCTTTACCTGTCCTTTGATTCTAAATGATATCTTTGCTGGGTAGCACAATCTTATATACTCCCCTGCTTTTCATGACTTTGAATATTTATTGCCATTCCCTTCTAGCTGCAAAGTTTCTTTTGAGAAATCAGCTGACATTTCTTATGGGAACTCCCCTGTAGGTAACTGCTTTTCTCTTGCTGCCTTTAAGATTCTCTCTTTATCTTTAACCTTAGGCATTTTAATTATGTGTCTTGGAGTGGGCCTATTTGCATCAGTCTTGCTTGGGACTCTCTGTGCTTCCTGGAATTATAGATCTATTTTATTCACCAAATTAGAGAAGTTTCCTTTCATTACTTTTTCAAATACATTTTCTGTGTCTTGCTCTTTCTCTTCTCCATCTGGCACCCCTGTGAGGCAAATGTTGGAACACTTGGTGTTGGCCCAGATGTCCTTTTAAACTATCCTCATCTTTCCTTTCCTTTCCTTCTCTCTCTCTCTCTTTCTTTTCCTTCTTTATTTCTCTCTTTCTTTCTTTAGGTATTTGCTATTCCAATTTGTTGAATTCCATTACCTGGTTCTCCAGGCCACTGATTCATTCTTCTGTGTCATCTAATCTGCTATTAATTCCTTCTAGTTTATTTTTCATTTTGGTTACTATATTCTTCTCTTCTGATTTTATCTTTCTTTATATATTCTGTCCCTTTGTTGAAGTTCTCTCTGAGTTCCTTTTCTTTTTTCCCAGGTTTATTGGGCATATTCATAAACCTTATTTTGAATTTTTTATCAATTGATTGTTTGTGTCTGTTTCATTCAGCTCTTTGTGGTTTTGTACCATTGCTTTGTTAACAGCATATTTCTCAGTGTCCTTATTTTATTTGTCTTTCTGTGTTTGTTTCTACAAATTAAACAAAAAGCAACTTCTCCTGGTCTTGAAAAAATGGCATTGTGTCAGATCTTCATTTTCTACACTGCATATTTCAGGTATCTTTGGCAAGCTGGCTGTAGGTGGAACTGGAACAGGCATAAGCTGTGAGGAGTCCCATGAGCAAGCGCTGCTGGGTCTGTTTTAGTGCACCCGTTGGAGCTAGAGCTGGAGTGGGCACAGATTGTGTGGGGTCTCAGAGCTCAGCCACATGGGGCCACCTGGGCAGGCTGTGGTTGAAGTCAGCTTAGGCCAGGGGGGACTTCCAGGGGTAGACTATGCTGGGAAGAACTTGGAAGGCTATTTAAAGCTGTACTGTAGCAGGTGTAGGCCATGAGAATTCCACGGGGCAAGCTGTGTAGAAGATTGAAGCTATAGCTCAAGTGTGTGTGGGCTTCAGAAGGTCATGGGGGCAAGCCATGTTGGGGCTGGGAGATTTGACTGGTGCAGGTGTGAGTGTCGATGAGTCCTAGGAGCAAGCTTCTGAGCTGGTGTGCACTTGAAGTTTAGGATGGCCTGAGCTGACCCACTGCATGCCTGGATCAAGCTCCTGCCAGTGCAAGCAGATTGATGAGGTAACCAAAAAAATAGCACTCTACAACTATTATGTAGTAGATGTTCTAGGATTAGTAAATAGATTTCCTTCCCAGAGAGCTGAGATGGCCTTTAAACCAGCGGTCCCCCACAACCATTTTGGCACCATGGACCAGTTTCATGGAAGACAATTTTTTCCACCCGTGGGGAGGTGGAGTGAGAGAAGACACGAGGCAGAGCTCAGGTAGTAATGCAAAGGAAGCTTTGGTCCCTTGTCCATTGGTCACCTTCTGCTGTGCAGCCCAGTTCCTAAGAGGCCATGGACTGGGACCAGTCCTTGGCCCGTGGGGTTAGGGACCCGTACTTGAAACACTACTTTTTTTGCCTCTGCCCCAGGGCAGGTGCCTCTGCACAAGGCCCTTCAATGTGCCCTACCTACTATAGGTCAAAGTATTTCTGGTGGGGTTCCTGAAATCTCACATCCCCATGTCTGCTTTCTGTTTCTGGGTGGTCTCTCATGTGTTTCTTGTGCAGAAGCTGTCCTGCACAAGTCGTCAGTTGCTCTTAAGGTGTAACTGCTCTGTCTATAAGTGTAGATTCCATGTGTTCATGGGAAGAGGTGAGTTCATGGTTGTAGGGAAAATGGAGTCAGTCAGGCTCCCTCACCCATATGTGCCAGTGAACATAATCTAGCAGGGTTCATATAATCTTGAGCAGGGGCCCACATGCATAGAATGAAGCTCTCTTCTATAAGTGATGGTCAGTATTGGCACCTTGCCAGCTTTGTGTGCACTTAGTGTATAAGGGAGTCAGAATTTCCCACAGTGCAACTTGTGCTTGTGGCGTGCATGGATCTCCCCACCCTGGAATGAAGGCATGTCAGGCATTCTGACAGCTTCACAAATTTTCTTCCATCTTCCTGAATCCTGTGTGAATCTGCCCAGCCTTGACAGGCTGCAGGACAATGGTCTTCCTATGCCATCATCTTGGATTCCTCACTCTCTGTCCTCATTCTTCAAAAAGGCCCTTTTGTCAATAAAAACAAAGAATTGTGTTTTCCTGCAAAGTCCCAAATAAACACATACAGGGAAATTTTCTAAGCAACATTGTTTTGTCTTCTAAACAGCCTACAGGAAAATACACTTAAAGGTAAAGTAATGCTAGTGAAAAATTCTGAAATAAGCATCAACTTAGCAATTTAAAAGGAAAACATTGAATATTTGCTATAATTTACCACTGGAAACAGAGTAAGTCACAGCAGTTTTTTTCAGTGAATTATTTTGGGTCACTTCCAATTTGAATGATGAGCTATATCTTAACAGAGGGGGCACTAGTACAAGAGAATTCAGGTTTTACGCATGGTAAGGGTATCATAGAGACTTGCAAGAAAACTCAAACAACTGAGAACACTGGAGTATAAGATACTGTGATGTGATGCTGATAGTGTGATAGCATGTGTCAGAGTAAATTGAAGAGGGTATTGGTGGGTATTGGTCAGTAGATACAAAACTAGAAGGGATTGGAATGACATAGACCAAACAGTGGAGCAAAAGTCACTGGTTGAAATGGGGTCATTGAAATCTGTAAAAAGTCATGATATCTAATATAAAAGAGGCTCAAATAAAATAAATTCTAGGAATGAAAGATTAGAATGGTAAGTAAAGTAGACAAAGGAAAAGATATACAAGAATAACTATAGGCATATCTACATTTGTCACCTGTTTCTGAAAGCACTTAGAGAATCGCATTATGTCTGAGTTGAATTCAGTTATACAGTTAGAATAGTTCTAAAGATAGGAATGCAATTTCAGTCAGAAGGAAAACAGCCTTAAAAATATAATACTGAAGAAAAATAAGGGCAAGATCACACACTTAGCCATCTAAAAGATCATTAAAAATATAAATTTGGAGAGATGGGTTACAGATATATTGCCAAAAATATCGTAAAATGAAATGACAGAGTACTTGTTTATTTATTTATTTATATGTCCACCCCATCTATACAGTCTTCTTTTCCTGAATTCTTGTACTCATTCAATAAACCTTGATTGATTGCCTATTCTGTGGCATTAATGTTAAGTTGAATAAGACAAAGTTTTTTCCCTGTTGTGCAAATAGAATGAAATAATGGATCTGAAAATGCTTTCATGTGTGAAAACGCTTTACAAATGTTAAGCCTTTTTTTGCAGTATGTGTGATGATTATTTCATAAACTTGGATAGTGTATATGAATAGTTTATTTGAATGAAGTAAGATGCATTACCACATTTTTTTCTTAATTTTTAAGTTAATTCTAGGAAATATACTTGGGAGTAAAAGTGGTTAACAAGATTTTCTTTATAATTGCAATAATATCATATAGATTGTATAGAACTTTTGTTCCAAAGTAGTTTTATAACCATTATGTCATGGTTTCAAGTAAAAATCAAATTAAATTATGGATGTGAAATATACTTTGTAAATTCTAATGGTCAAAACAAAAGTCAGGAGTAGAGTTATTTATTTTCTGAGAATGGGGACTTTTTTTCCTCCCAGAGGACTGTTGCCTCCTTCACACCCCTGTGAAATCTTCTCCAGTTCCCAACCTAAGCTTGGTCCCTGTGGTGCACTACCTGTTAGTGAAGATACGCCACTCTACCTTTTTGACTCACTCTCTGTCCAAATTAATGGTTCAAACATTAAGTGAGAGTATGATCTTGACCTTCATTTGCATGATCTCAGTTTCCCCCAACTAAAAAATGATCACTTCCAAAGTTCTTTCCAGTTGAAATATAATGTGACTCTAACTACAAATGAGAATTTCCTGTTTGTCTTCTAATGTATAATATGAAGGGTTTAGGTATGCACAATGTTATAGTGATCACACTGACCAACATATTGTAGTTTATTCCTTAATGTGGCTCAGTTGTCTTTTCTGAGCAATCAGTGCTACCTAGCTATTTGGTGCAGATAACATTGCTGGGGAGAGAAATACTTGTATTTTGTTGTGTATAATGCACATCCACGTTATTGTGTGCATTATACACGGGACTATTATACCCATGCTATGTAATCATTATACCCATGTATAATCTCCATCTTTATCTTTCCCTCAAAAATTTAGCCAAAAAGTGTGCATTATGCATGGCAAAATACAGTAAGTGGGGATAATGTGTTTTAAAACAGATGTATTATCAATGTCAACAGTAATGACTTCATTGTCCAAATTCTTAATGTATATTCACTTGCATTGAATTGTTTCCTTGGCTTTAGTGACATAACAATTGAATTTTATTTGATATAGTGACAAAAACTCTGTATATCATATCTACTCCCTCAGTATAAAACAGACCGAATGACACCAGAAATAAATACCATTATTTTCTAGCACTGCAGTTCTCAGTGATCCTAATCGTATGTATGTGAATGATAATAAGATCAACTGTATTTCACACTCACTTGTCTATTGAAATTCATGTGTTGTCCTACAGAAAAAGCATTAGTTAGTAATATCACTTTAACTAGTTTTAGCTCATTGACCTTGACACCAGAATGTTGCAGAGGGATAATCTGTGGATAATTGTGTTCACTATAACATTCTCCTGAACTCTAAAGTCTCGTTGCAACCTTTTGCTCTTATCTTTGCTCTGTCATCCAGAGCTAGATTGATCAGTTTCATTTTCACATGTGCACTCAGAAGGTAACGTTTATTACTCTTGTTTTTTTAACAGATATCTTTTGTTTAGTGTTCAAGTAGAGTTGTCTTCATTTTCCCCCCACCACTCCCTCCACCCCACCCGTCCCCCACCCTCAATCCTACCCCGCTTTGGCTTTGTCCATGTATCCTTTATACATGTTCCTTGACAATCCTTTCCTCCTTTTCCCCCATTATCCCTCTTCTCCCTCCCCTCTGGTTACTGTCAGTTTGTTCTTTATTTCCATGTCTCTCTTGTTTTGAAGTTGCCTTTCCAGACTCTCAAAAGAGAAAGCACTTCCCCCTACCTAGCTACAATCCCTCATTTGATATGTCTGGAAGTCACAATTCATTGTACTTGACTAGTGACTGGGCTCAGGAAATATGTGGTGACTGGAAATTTAGAAACCACAAATGTCCAAACGTTGTACCGGTAAAGCCGACTGTAAAAGCTCCACTGTTGAGTGTTTATCTTGAATTGATTTTTATTGGCGTATACTTATTGCTGGTTTTGATCTTTTGGAGCTGAATGGTCAAAAGAGCAGATTAGATTCATGTTCAGTAGCAATCAAGACCACTCATTCAGATGTTGAACTTAAAGTTTAAGTAAAATTATTGCAAATATAAATTTCTTCAGTATCCAGTGTTTATGGCCTCTGGCTTAGGAATGACTTCCTGGACAAATTACAAATCTGTTCGTCTTCTGCATTCTGGTTTGTCTTATTTGAAAACTGATGGAAATGAAAGATTTCTGTCCCATAAGGAAATTACAGGCATTTCAAGTTAGACTGACTCTGGGCAGTCAGGGCACCTCATCCACTCCTTTCCCATTAGGATTCACTTATGAGAATTCTCTCCCTGCTGTTTATGTAGCACATGCTAATATTACATAATTTGTCTCTTACAATCAAATGCAGTAGACCATACCCATTGTGGGTATTTTCCCTTTATTATCTTTTAAAAATATTTGAATAAAAACCCATATGTAACATATATGTAAATATTAAACTATAATAACATAAATGTCAGTGAACCCACCATGTGACTCAAGAACTAAAACACTATCAAACATTTGCATCCCTTTTCCTGATACTTCCCGATAAAACGTAAGCATGCTTTGAGTTTTTGTGCTTTGCTTCTCATTGCTTTTTTACATTACTTATTTTAAGGGAAATAATTTTTCACTTTTTTGTATTTTTTTATTGTTGTTCAAGTACAGTTGTCTCCATTTTCCTCCCACCACTCTCCCTTACCATGCCCCCCCACCTTCCACCCTCAATCCTACCCCCATTTGGCTTTGTCCATGGGTCCTTTATACATGTTCCTTGACTACCCTTTCTTTTCTTTCCCCCAGTGTCCCCCTCCTCCCTCCCTTCTGGTTACTGTCAGTTTGTTCTTTATTTCCATGCCTCTGATTCTATTTTGCTTATTTGTTTCTTTTGTTGATTAGGTTCCACTTATAGATGAGATCCTATGATATTTGTCTTTTACCTCCTGGCTTTTTCACTTAGTGTAATGCTCTCTAGTTCCATCCATGCTGTCGCAAGGGTAGGAGCTCCTGCTTTCTTTCTGCTGAGTAGTATTCCATTGTATAAATGTACCATAGTTTTTTGTTGTTTTTTTTTTTATCCACTCATTGACTGATGGGCACTTAGGTTGCTTCCAGCACTTTGCTATTGTAAGTTGCACTGCTATGAACATTGGGGTGCACAGGTTCTTTTGAGTTGGTTTCAGCATTCTCGGCGTATAATCCCAGCAGTGGAATTGCTGAGGCAAAAGGCAGTTCTGCCTTTAGTTTTTTGAGGAAATTTCACACTGTTTTCCACAGTGGCTGCCCCAGTCTGCATTCCCACCAACAGTGCACTAGGGTTCCCTTTTCTCCACAACCTTGCCAGCACATGTTGTTTATTGATTTGTTTATGATGGTTGTTCTGACTGTTGTGAAGTGGTATCCCATTGTGGTTTTGATTTGCATCTCTTTGATGGCTAGTGATACCAAGTATGCTTTCATATGTCCCTGGATCCTCTGTATGTCACCCTTGGAAAAGTGTCTGTTCAGGTCCTTTGCCCATTTTTTAATTGGATTGTTTGTCTTCCTGGAGTAGAGTTGTGTGAGTTCTTTATATATTTTGGAGATAAAATCCTTCTCTGAGGTATCATTGGCAAATATATTTTCCCAGATGGTTGGTTCCCTTTTCATTTTGCTGATATTTTCTTTAGCTGTGCAGAAGCATTTTAATTTGATGTGGTCCCATTTCTTTATTCTTTCCTTTATGTCCCTTGCTCTAGGGACATATTGGTGAAAATATTGCTGCATGCAATATCTGAGATTTTCCTGCCTGTGTTCTCCTCTAGGACTTTTATGTTGTCATGACTTATATTTATGTCTTTTGTCCATTCCGATTTTATTTTTGTGTATGGTGTAAGTTGGTAGTCGAGTTTCATTTTTTTGCATGTAGCTATCCAGTTCTCCCAACACCATTTATTGAAGATGTTATTTTTACTCCATTTTATGCTTCTGCCCCCTTTTTCAAATATTAATTAACCATAGAGATTTGGCTTTATTTCTGGGCTCTTGATTCTGATCCATTGGTCTAGGTGTCTGTTCTTATGCCAGTACAAGACTGTTTTGATTACAGCGGCCTTGTAATACACTTTGATATCAGGTATTGTGATCCCTCCTACTTTCTTCTTTGTCAAAATTGCTGCAAGTATTTGGGGTCATTTGTTGTTCCATATAAGTTTTTGAAATGTTGGTTCTATATCTGTGAAATATATCATTGGTATTTTAATAGGGATTGCCTTGAATCTATAAATTTCTTTGGGTAGTATGGACATTTTGATGATGTTAATTCTAATCTGTGAACACGGTATATGCTTCCCTTTATTTGTGTTGTCCTTAATTTTTTTCTTCTGTGCTGTGTAGTTTTCTGAGTATAGGTCTTTTACCTCCTTAGTTAGGTTTATTCCTTGGTACTTTATTTTTTTTGTTGCTATAGCAAACGGGATTTTTATTCCTGATTTCTGCTTCTCTGATATTTCGTTGTTGATGTACAAAAATGCATTCAATTTCTTAATACTGACTTTGTACCCTGCTGTTTTGCCAAATTCACTTATTATGTGGAGTAGTTTTTTGGTGGAGTCTATAGGGTTTTCTACGTACGATGTCGTATCATCTGCAAATAGTGACGGTTTTACTTTCTCTTTTCCAATTTGGATGCCCTTTATTTATTTTTCTTGTCTGATTACTTTGTCTGGGACCTCCAATACTATATTGAATAGAAGTGGTAAAAGCAGGCATCCTTTTCTTGTTCCTGATCTTAATGGGAAAGGTTTTAGTTTTTGCCCATTGGGCTGTAGGTTTCTCATCAATGGCATTTATTATGTTGAGGAATGCTCCCTTTATTCCCACTTTGCTGAGTGTTTTTATCATAAATGGGTGCTGTACCTTATCAAATGCTTCTTCCTCATCTATTTATATGATCATGTGATTTTTTCTTTCCTTTCTTTATGTGATTTATGATGTTTATTGATTTGTGAATATTGTACCAACCTTGCATTCCTGGGTTGAATCCCACTTGATCATGGCATATGATCTTTTTCATGTATTGCTGGATGCGGTTTGCCAAAATTTTGTTGAGGATTTTAGTATCTGTGTTCACCAGCAATATTGACTTGTAATTATCTTTCTTTGTTGTGTCTTTATTTGGTTTTGGGAGTGGGATGATGCTGGCCTCATAAAAAGAGTTTGAGAGTCTTCCTTCTTCTTGAATTTTTTGGAATAATTTGACAAGGATAGGAGTTAGCTCTTCCTTAGATGTTTTATGAAATTCTTCTGTGAAACCCTCTGGTCCAGGGCTTTTGTGTGTTGGGAGTTTTTTGATCACTGCTTCAATTTCATCAGCTGTTATCAGTCTCTTCAGGCTTTCTGCTTTTTCTCCATTCAGTTTTGGAAAATTATATTTTTCTAGATATTTGTCCATTTCACCCAGGTTTTCAAATTTTTTGGCATATAGTTGCTCATAGTAATTTCTTACACTCCTTTGTATTTCTGTGGTATCACTTGTAATCTCTCCTCTTTCATTTCTAATTTTATTTATTTGGGACCTCTCTCTTTTTTTCTTAATAATTCTGGTTAAAGGCTTGTTGATTTTATCTTTTCAAAGAACCAGCTCCTAGATTCACTGATGCTTTGTATTCCATTTTTTAGTCTCTATATCATTTACTTCTGCTCTGATCTTGGTTATTTCCTTCCTTCTACTTGCTCTGGGCTTTCTTTGTTGTTGTTCCTTGAGTTCTTGTAGGCATAGGGTTAGGCTGTTTGTTTGAAATGTTTCTATCTTTTTTAGGTAGGCCTCTATTGCTATGAAGTTCCCTCACAGGACTGCGTTCGCTGTGTCCCATAAGTTTTGGATTGTTATGTGTACATTTTCATTTGTTTACAGAAACTTTTTGATTTCTTCCCTAATCTCATTCTTAACCCATTCATTGTTTAATAGCATGCTATTCAATCTCCATGAGTTTGAGTGTTTTTGAGTTTTTTCCTTGAGGTTTGTTTGTAGTTTCAGGCTCTTGTGGTCTGAGAAAATGCTTGGTATGATTTCAATTTTCTTGAATTTGTTGAGGCTTGTTTTGTGTCCTATCATGTGATCTATGTTTGAAAATGTTCCATGTGCATTTGAAAAGATATGTATTTTGGTTCTTTGGTATGAAAGGTTATATATATATATCAGTTATATATTTATAAAAAACTTAACAGAAACATTGAATGCCAGAGCTGGGATGCACCCTTGGCCTCATCCAGCTCAACTCTATCATTTACATAAGGGAAGTGAAACTTAAAGAAGACAGAAGAAGGATGTGTAGCCTTTCAGTGGGAATTTTATCATCAGTTGAAAGAGTGGGAAAATGTTAATATTCTATGAGTGTACTATTCATTTAGTTATAACTGGAATTATAATAATTGATATTAAAATACTTAACCATAAAACTTGGTGCCATACTTCTCAAATTAAGGGTCTTTGTAGCTTAAAAATAATATATATATGAACATACTTATAGAAAAATTGCTTGTAGATCAAAATTTTATGAATTGTATATTACTCTCTAAATTATATTGTAAGTCCAGTGTATTGGCCCCAATGAAAAGTAGCAGACTTTAAAATGTAGAGTTAGCCCTGGCTGGTGTGGCTCAGTGGATTGAGCACTGGCCTGTGAACCAAAGGGTCACTGGTTCAATTCCCAGTTAGGGCACATGCCTGGGTTGAGGGCCAGGCCCCCAATAGGGGGCATGCAAGAGGCAACCGCACAGTGATATTTCTCTTCCTCTCTTTCTCCCTCCCTTCCCCTCTCTCTAAAAATAAATAAGTAAAATCTTAATAAATAAATAAATAAAATAAAATATGGAGTCATTTCTTTTAAAATAAACAACTCAGTAACAAATTCTTTCTGATGAAAATATTAATCAGCTCTGATTTTCAATAGTTATATTGTGGCACATATTAAACTAGTATGTTGAACTAGTGAGTTAATGTGGTAAGGTCAAGTCTGTGTGTGCATTTTCAGACCAGCTAAGCATAGTATTTAATTTCCAAAACAGTTCCTGGAAATTGTAGCATATTATAGCTTCGCTGTCAAAGTTATAGCAAAATAATAACCCAATTGATAATCTAAGAGTTCTTACTGATAGTTTCTTATTGTCACACTCCATATTTTGGCTACGCGATTTAGTTAAGGGGAAATGTGGGTAAAACGGTAGTAATTTACCTAAAGAATAATCTTTGTTACAGTTTTCCTAAGTCTTAAAAAGACATTGGTATTTTGTAACCACACCATAATGGGTTTCTGTTGTTTGTTAACTGAGGCTGCTGAAACTGGGGCATCTTGCCCAGCTGCTGAGGAAGTTAAAGGAATTCTGAATCAACCAGTTTGTAAATAAAAGACTCAATATCTAGTTGATTTATTGTCTCTTAAATGTCTAGTTTTGCGCACAGTTCAGTCATACTAATTTGTATTAATGAGGAGATAGTATCTGAAATGTAGACCAGCGATGACTAATAGAACTTTCCATGATGGTAGAAATGCTTTTCCATGTGACTGACTACTTTTTCACAAGTGACTATGTATCACTTGAAATGCAGTTAGTATGCTTGAGGAATTGAATTTTCAATTTTATTTCTTTAAATAATTTATATAGCAACCTGTGTCTAATGGCTACCATATTGGACAACTAACGTAAAAAGTAATAAAATTTTAATTCGGTGATTTTCAGGAAATGAGGATGCAACCATCAAGAGTCATCCTACTGGATATATGTGCCTGAATTGATAAACATTTGTTATTAGTACACTCTTTTTAAATAATTAATTGTAGCCTAGTTACTTCCGTGAATGAAAAACAATCAAACACTGAAGAAAGTGTTTATCTTCTTGCTACATCATTTTTATACATCATTTCCCACTTTATTACTATAGTTACATATTCTCAATGGATTAATGTAGATTTATGGTTTTCTCACAAGGAGTAACAAAAGGGAGATATACGATGTTATTTTTGTTAAACACAAGGCATAATAAGAATATTTTCAATGACAAAATAGAAAAAAAAAGCTACCAATGGAAAGACTGGATCTCAAAATTTTGAGTTCCTATGGTAGCATCCATAACTACATACCCACCATAGTGTTTCTGTGGTACAAAGTGGGATCTGAGAATTAAGTTAATTAGTGCCTAAACATTTTAGTGCTTAAAGGTTTACTGAGTCGCCATGTCCATTTAGGAAGCACAATAATAATGACAATAAGGACCTTATACAAATATATAAATTTTATCCTGGAAAATACTGGTTTTGCCAATCTCTAACAATCCCTTAGAGCTTGTGTGTAAAGCCGGCACTGCCTTTTTATTTAAAATTATCAAAAAGAGTGCTCTTTGAAAACTATTTTTTCTAAAATTAAAATCAAAGCTTCTTTTCATTGACTCTAAAGAGTTCTCTTGGCTTCTCATCACACTAAAAGGAAAACACTGCCAAACTGCCATAAGCACTGGGCCATAATGAATGTAAAATCGGCTTTGGATCGTCAGTGTACTCAGGTTGTAAATGGTAGACTGACACCAACTGGAAGTGTGGAAATAGTGTGTGTGTTGGGGGGGGATTATTCCTGATTATTCCAGGTACAGTAGTCCTATGTGATGAAGACATTCGGAGGCCACGTTAAAACAACTTTACGAAACACCTAACTCAGTGATCAGGAGTAAGAAGTGAATTCTCAAGTTTTACGAAGTACAAGCGCTTTGGGAAGTGTATGTTTGTCATTATGGCTAATTTGCACATACCTCACTAAAGAAAAGGCCGGGGGAACTAGGCCGAGAACACAGCTGTACGGGCGGCTGAACTAATTGCCTCTCCATCCTCAACCTCATTTATCTTCATTTCTTCCCAATTATACCAAATTATCAATAGTCTCTGTTGCATCAGAGTCTTAATCCCCTTTATTCAGGCAGCATTAGATGAATTCTTGCAGGGAGTCAGGGTAAACAGCCATGAAATGCCACCTCTGGCAGATGGCATTGCTTACAAGAAATGTGACAAAACATTTGGAATTTGTAACTGGGCATCAATATGAGGATGCAAGCTGTTAATATTTTTTAAAGATAATCAACATCGTATATGGTAGAAATGAAACCCATATTTTAAAGAAAAATACAAAGGTGCAGGTGTTCACATTTCAAAAGAATAATATGTTTTTAAATGGTATATTCCCACGGAGCACTGTGGCCATGAAATCCTTTTAGGCCATGATATTTTATGATAATAAATGGCCTATTTTCATTTGAAGCAAGGTACACACCTTCTGTATTCAAAGGCAAAATACCCTTTATTTTTCTTTCCAATCAAATAACAGACTGTGCAGTATTTATTGTGTTGATTGCCAAATTGAAAATATGCTTCACAATTGGAAAACAAACTGAACAACAAAAAGAAAACATATTACTGAGAAAACAATGGTTGGAACTATTTAAAAATTTTACTTGGTAAAAGGAAGAATAAGAATTCTTTATTTCATTATTTACAGAGTATCAGTAATAGAATTCTAAATAATTACTTTTCATGTGATTAACAAACCTGTTGGTTTATAGAAACAATTACATAACAAGTATGTTTTTATGAATTTAACCTTTCAGAACCATATGATCTACAGATATTACTGCAAAGCTGTAATGAGCAAAATGAGTAAATAAATAAATGAGTGATCTTTGGAATGAAGTGGAAAATAATAAAATATGCCACCTTGGTGTATTTTACTATCAGGTCAAAGATATTTTTTACAATAATTAGTGAATTTATTTTTGGACTTTTCTGCGGTAGAGCACTACTTAGGGATGGGGTATCTCTTTCGTCTTTATGTACACACAGGGTCTGGCAGAAGTAACAGCTGCTGGAGTGTGGTTGGTAGGGGAATCAAATGGATGCAGTAATTTATAGTTTTAATTTGAACATTTCACCTAAAATGTCATATGGTGTGCTTGAGTGTGATATTGTTATGTTACAGAATTACATGCCTAAGATTTTGTGACATAAAGGGGGCATTATTTGTGCCGGACCCTGTACTAAATGCTGAGTTCAATGAATGAGTGCAAATTATACCGCTTTGGTCAGTGACACAGAAGGGAAAACTGGACACAGCTATGGAACTGTCAGCTCCCTCAGCATCCCAGGGTCCAGATGTCTGTGTCCTTATCCACTTCTTAGGCTCTGTGGGGGCCTTTGTATCTTATATCATCCTCCACCTCCTGCACAGTACTAGCTAAATGACCCCTAGGAAATGTTCCTTCTCATATGAGTTTCTACAAAAATTTGCATTTTGCACACTTTATAAAATATGTCTTGTCCTGGCTGGTGTTGCTCAGAGGATTGAGTACTGGCCTGTGAACCAAAGGGCTGCCAGTTTGATTCCCAGTCAGGGCACATGCCTGGGTTGTGGGCCAGGTCCCCAGTGGAGGGTGCATGAGAGGCAACCACACATGGATGTTTCTGTCGTTCTCTTCTTCCCCCCCTTCCCTCTCTAAAATAAATACATAAATACAATCTTTAAACAAAAAGAAAGAAAATATGGCTGAACAATGTACACTGAATGAAATAAACAGGTATGAATTGAGTAGTTAATTGAACGTGCAAACTCATCTCTCATGTCCTTTCCAAATGTGCTCTGGAGGCTCCTGAATTCAAAACACAGTTTCCAAGGCCACTCTGTATTGGGCAATGCCAGGTTGGGAAAGGCTAGGAAACCTGTGTAAATGCATGAGGATGAACAGATCCCTCTACCTATCTATCTATGAAGGGCTCATCCCACTTTTTCAAGCTTGGACCTCTGCTGTTTTCTGTCCTGAAACACAAGGAAAACACATATTACTTCTGTTGGCAACTTAACGCCAGAGAAATTGTGCATACATGAAAACCTTTCAGCTGCCTGTAGTTTTATAATAATCCCTTTGAAGCTAATTTTTTAATAAAACCTGAAAAAGCTTGTTTTCAGATTTAAAATACGGACTCTGCTTTTTGTGCCAGGCGTAGGTGATGTCTTGTGTTTTTTCCGAATGGATTCGTTATGCCAGATTTTCAGCCTTGGAAGTGAAAATCTGCAGATTGGCCAAAAGTGTCAGACATTTTTTGGCTATAAGTCTACGCTACCTTTGCTGCACTGCCAGCCCTAATAAGCATATCCTGGGTGGTGTTCGGGTGCATACTTAACCTTTCATCCTTATGTGAATGAGTCGGAGCTTAACAGTGGTTGTACATTAGGATTTAGCAGCCGGTAGACAATACACAGAGAATCTCATACTAAATTATATTGTAGAACTGAATCAGGCCCTGCATGTCAAAAAAAGCTAGCCTATCAATTATTTATAACCTTAAAACATACACATTTATGCAAAATAGATTCTTTTGTTTAAATTCTACACCCTCTTTTGTTTGATAATACCATACATGTCATAAAGAGCCAATTCAAAGAATTTAGTTATGGTAAATATTCAATTTTTTAATTTAAAAACCCCCACACTTATTAAATTGTATTACTTTTATTTTAAGGTTGGCTTTGCTCCTCCAAATCTTGCTAAATTTTGGAAATGAAAATTGAGCCATTACTGAAAGATTCTAAAACTTTTCTGAGTATTGCACTGCTCCTAGAAATCTAAAACTTATTAAAGTAAGTAAGGATTGTTTAGCCATTACTGCAGAATATGTAATCACATTTTTGAAATGTCTTCCTGCTCTATATGTGTGCGCCATATTTTATTTCCTTTGAAAATGTATTCAAATGAACAATCTGGATTCAGAACAAACTAGCAGAGATAGAATATGTATTTTTTACTGTCTATGGTGCATTGAATGGCCATTTGGAAAGAAAATTAGTAGAACTCCTTGATCAATTGAAAATTTAGTATAAACCTTAATTTCAGTTAACATTATTTTGTTTAAAAAATTTAGTGGCTTTTTCAACCAGTAAATTTATTTTAATTATTTATCTACAATGACTCTTTTTCCTTGGTTTTAAAGTAGGACATTTCCTTCTGTTTTAAAAGATTTTATTTATTATTTATTTTATTTTTTATTATTGTATTGTTCAGGTACAGTTGTCTCAATTGTCACTCCACCATGCCCCCAAAGACCCACCCACCCGCCCACCCTCAAACCTACCCCCTTTGGCTTTGTCTATGTGTCCTTTATACATGCTCCTTGACGGCCTTTCCCCTGTTATCCCCCTCCCCCATCCTCTCTGGTTACTGTCAGTTCATTATTTCAATGTTTCTGGTTATTTTCTAGTTTTAGACAGAGGGGGAGAGAGGGAGAAATAGAGGGAGGGAAACATCCATATGTGGTTGCCTCTCCTGTGTCCCCTACTGGGGACCTGGCCCGCAACCCAGGCATATGCCCTGACTGGGAATTGAACCAGTGACCCTTTGGTCTGCAGACCAGTGCTCAATCCACTGAGCCAC
The DNA here is from genome assembly GCA_004027735.1 of Carollia perspicillata. Classification (NCBI taxonomy): domain Eukaryota; kingdom Metazoa; phylum Chordata; class Mammalia; order Chiroptera; family Phyllostomidae; genus Carollia; species Carollia perspicillata. The sequence continues at coordinate 24,873 of PVKM010000347.1, read as the reverse complement.
ACCCACGTGGGCCTTGGTTTAATTCTTTACTGGTTGTGTGAACCTGGGCAAATTCCTTACTTATGTTGAGGCCATGTTTTCTCTATGATACATGACTTACAACAGTACCTACCCATAGTGTTGTTGTAAGAACTAGATGAATTGTTTCTGGCACATATCAAATGTCAATGCTTTGAATGTTTTTCTGGTACATAGTGAGTGTTCAATAACTGTGACTCCCATATATATTAAACTTATATATTATAATTTTTCTAAGTAATCTCCCATAACGTCTAATTGTAGTTTTAATTAGTCAACAGAATGATAAAGTCCATTTATGAACCTCTTTGATACTATAAATAGTAACTCATAAGTCTTTTCACGGAAGTGAGAGATTAATTCCCATCATCCATAGGCACTAGGAACACGGACTTACTGAATGTTTCTTGTGATATTTATAAGTGTTATGTATTGTTATTGTTACTTTGATTTTATAATTATTTACTTCCTTTCTCCAACTTCATTTCCTTCTTTCTATTTCTTTTCATTTTTTAAGAGCTGTGTTCATCTACCCTCTCCTTTTTCCCATCTAAATTAGATTTTGTGTATTCATACTAATGCCATAACTTAACTCTCTATATATGTTTCTTTTGCTTTGTAGTGTTATACTAGGCTCGTCTTGTATTTCAATTCATTATTGTTTGTACAGTTTTATAGCTTTCAGTGAATTTTTGGTCTTTAGGTAGAATCCCTTAAAGTGTCATCTCGTCTCTGTAGAGTAGATTTTGTCCTTAAGTAAAATGATTGTTTTTTGCTGGTGAAATTCTCCTTTTCTGTGTTCCTGCTCCTTTCCTCTGCTTTTGTTACATTTCCCATTCATTTTAGAGTGACATGAAAACCTTTCCAAAAACTTAGAATCTATTCTTTCTACCGGCCTTCTTTTGATTTCAGTGCTTACTCCATGTTAGTGAATATGTGTCCATTATGGTTCTTCTTTCAAGAAATTCTAGGATTATCACCCACTGTCTGCTGGCCAAACTCCGTCTCCTCTGTACAGAGAGAGAGAGAGAGAGGCATGTGCTCCTGCTTTCTCAAGAGACCAGGCCGTACATAGCTCTTTATAACTCACTCACCCTCCTTAACACACACAGTTGTTTTGTGAAAAAAAAAAAGGGTATATAATTTGTGACATGGCCACTATTTCCAGTATGTTTTTTTCTGATTCTGAGACAAAGTTTATTTAGCTAATGTGGTGTTTTTTAAGAAGAAAAGTTTGGAGTATACATTTACATATTCAAAGGGTGAAAGGATTTTATTGTGTAATTATCAATAGATTCCTTCACCTACATGGTGACAGGAATATTTTTTAAGTATGACTGACTGATGGACAGATTGGGAATTGCTGAATTAATGGGCACATTTGAAATTCTTGGCAAGGCCTGGCAGTAATTACATCTGCTGAGCCACTTGATGTGTTGTTGGAAGTAGCCCAGTAAAGTCACATTTGGCGTTCTTGCTTTTCAGTACATACCTGACTGTATATTTTAATGATAATACATTAAGATGTATATGACCATGCAAACAAGTGTACTAACTGTAAAAATAATGGGTTTTTACCTTTGTGGGTTATTTATTTAATATTGGGGGCACTGGTGGTAGTATCACTAAAAAATATATTCTATAGACAACTTAATGATGTTAAGAGCTAAAACATTCACTTTATCTTTTATATTCTAAAATAACTTAAATGATACTTAGTGCTTAATATAGTCAGATATTGTGCTAAGTGTTTTACATGTTCTCTCTCCTTTAATCCTTACAGCAACCACATTGTAGGTAGATAGCATTATACCTATATTAAATATCAGGAAACTTTGACTTCAAGAGCTTTAGTATCCTTTCCAAAACTTAGAGCTATTAATTGGAGGAGCCAAGTTTCCACCCCAGGGCTGTCCAATGTCATTTCGACTCTGCCATTCTACTTGGGGGAGGATACAGCCTTTTCCTCTCTGTTCTGCATCTGTCTCGACCTGCTGCTGTTTTTCATAGACCTTTGCCTGTTGACAACTGCCAGCCAGCTAAGATCACTGTAACCTCGCCTCTCCACGGACCACAAATAGGCAGCTGAAATCCTGATGAGAACAGTTGTTGTATGAGTACTAATTAATTCTGCTCATTTGCTACGAAAGGTCATACTGGCTTCGTTTTAAGTTTCTGGGCAAAAGGAATTTTATTGTTTAGAGACTATGGTTACCCCCAATAATTTTTTAATACTTGTAAAGACTACTGTGGCAGGTAGTCTTAATAATTGTAGGGATGATATTAATATATGTATATTATGCATATTAACCACTTATATACATATGCTAATATACCTCACCATTGAGAGGGGCTAAAAAAGTCACAGAAGATTAATTATTCTGTGCATTCATGTGGCCAGTCTTATCTGTTACTTTTATGTCTAACTGATTAGCTTCAAATGTGTGGATAATTTGGTTAAATTAAATGTGTAGTACAAGTAGTATTTAAATTATGTAAATGGTAGGCTTATAGACCATAGATCTAGTGTGTAAGAAATTAAAAATGAAAAATGAGGATTGTAAAAATTTAACATCGTGAATGCATATTTTGAGAGGATTTTTTTATTGTACCTTTAAAGTTTTTTTCCTTTAAGGCAGTCGTCTGAAATCTCTTATTTATGCACTCTATCATGTAAATAATGAGCATGCTTTTTATCATGCATAAGTTGAATTATGAGCTATAGACTATGCACTTAAAATAGAAATTAAATGGTGAGATTAAAATTAAAAAAACACAAGATTTTGACTTAATGGATTCTGTTGATTAATTACATAACCACTTTTAGAAGTATAGTATTAATTTCAAATGGAGCCATGTGATTAATATATCTAATTTGACAACCTTGACAATATTTTTACCTCTTCTGAAGGTGGCAGGGAGTTCCTACAAGTAAGGGAAGCATCAGCTCTGCTCTTTCATTGTGCTTACTGGTCTACAGTCTGAGGTTGTGTCGTGTTGTCCATTAAGAGCTAGTTGAGTTAAAAATAAATAACATAGCCCATTAATCCACTCAATCGGGCAGACATAGGTGATGTCACAATGAGGGGAGAGGTTGTGAGAGACTGAGAGTGCCCCTGGCCAACCCCTCGCTCCGCTGTGAGATCCCACTTTCCCTTTGCCATACATTGAACACCTGGCTGGTGGGGCACCACCAATTATCATTTCTTCAGTAGTTGTTACACATCATGCTGTCCTCACTGCTTCATGAAGATAAAAATGGAAACTGCAATGTCTTGTTCCGTCTTTACAGATCATCTTTTGTATTTTCAGGGGTATTCAGACTTTCCTTCAGAGACCTCCAATTTAAGGTCTATTCCACAGGAAAACATGTCACAGCTTATGAATTATAGGAACATTTTCTTTAAAATAAATCCTCAGCATTTATTGTCAGCAGATGATGTTCAATATTTCAGAGCTATGACAGGAAAAGATCAAAGATAGATGTGGGTATCATGTGATTATATATTGCAAAGTGACTTGATAATATGGTTGTCATTTAGATAGACCACATGCTATTAAGGGTGACAGACGGAACTCGAATTCAGATAACAAAGTACTGTGAATGACTTGAACTTGTATTAGTTTGGGGGGACCTTTCAACTTGTATTACTTACAATAGCAAGAAATGAATCCAAACTTCAATAACTGTCCTGTCACACACACACACAGAAAAACTTTGATGCTGGCCACAGTGCATAGTTTCTATTAAATTGAAGGATTTTTTTTAAAAATGGCTACAAGTAACACAAAATTATACCAGGGCAAATACAAGGACGACTAAAAATGTGTGGAGTTCATACGAGAGTGATTAAGATAAGTTTATCAGTTGGAATTGCAAAATAACAGCGGGCAGAGAACCCCATTTTCTTCCGATGTCGACAGTGAAAATTCCTTCTAATCAGAATCTTTTCCAAGTGATATGCAAAACCAGCGATCTGCAAGCATTTCCTCAACCCTGTCATCCCACCCAGCAGGTCGTATAGGACAGCACTGTGATTCCATTCCCTGGATTGCTGAACTAATCTTCGAATCCCAATAATGTAATGTTTAGGTTTTACCCACTGTGCTTTCAAGTGTCACACAGGGAATATGCTCATCTTGTAGCATCTTAATTTAGAAACAAATGTACTGGGACTTTGAGCTTTACATTTTCTTTGGGAAATATGTCAGCCTAATTTTTAGAACAATATATGTGTTAGGTGTAATTTATTTCACTAAGCCTGTGGTGAATGCTTATAAGCAATAGTTCCCCCATTAAATGCAGTTACACGCTCTGGCAGTAACTATTAATTTTTGAAACTTTGTACTTGATTCCACACCCTTTAGGGTGGTGGTGGTGATGGTAGTGGTAGTGCTTGTGATGATGAATATGGTGGTGGAGGTGGTGATGATGATAAAAGTGTAGAGCTGGTTATTTTCTCCTAACTTGAGTGATATTGATGATACATTGATAGAACAGTGGTAGAATACGCTGGTCCACATTCACTGTCCAGTGTTTATTCTACGTCAGCTTTATGATCATGGAGACAAGGGGATCCTGCTGTCTGGATACGGTTCTGCTTAATCCAGTCTACTTTTCCAATTCTCCTTTCTGATACCCCACCATCTTCATTTTGGTTTTTGATAGCTTATTTTTCGGCAGTAGTGGCAAGGGTCCCATGGAGGAGAAGGGCCTAGAAGTAGGAATGTCGGTTAAGAGGCTCTTGAGATGGTACAAATGAGAGAGGAGTTAGGGTACAACTGAATCAGTGGCAGGGGGAATGGAAATCAAACCAACGCAAAGTGGACTCCAGGACTTTGGCCATCTTAGCAGGGAACGAAGTGGTTCGCACGTGGCTGTGATCCTTGTTCGACAGAGACCTTTATGGCCATGAACTCTGTTATCTCTCTGTACTCCCAATACCTGAGAATAGCACCTGACACAGTTTAAACAATTGAGCTACACAACTGCCAGATATAGAGAATAAAAGAGCCGGATCCCTTTCAGTGATCAATGGTCAATTTAGTATTGAGCACGTTGAACCGAAGATGCCCTAGTAAACTGTTTTACTACAAGCTAACTGGTAACTCCTTATACTCTAGAAGGGCCCTATCTAGTAGAATTTTCTGTAGTGGAGGAGATGATTGATGTCTGTACTTCCCAGTATGGTGCTCACTACCTGTATGTGAGTTTGGAGCCCTTGAAATGAGACTAGTGCCACTGAGGAACTGACTTTTTCATTTGATTCCATTTTAATTTATGAAAATTTAAATATAAACAGCCACAAGGGAAAAGTAGCTCCTGTACTGGGGGTTGCATCCTAAGAAGCCCATCCATGAACCCCTATTGCACCTCTGAGGAAATTTGAAAGTGCCGGCCCACATACCCCTAAAGCGGGGCTGGTTAACACATAAACTGTTAAAAAAGAAAAAAGACCTCTTCAACAGTGTTAGATGAATACTCCTTTTTTATTTTCTATAAATATCTGTTGAAATTCCAGATACACTGCATGTTTTGCATTACCAGTCTGGATCAATCTAGGAAATGGCTGAATGTACTATTTTGTGAATGCATATAGGAAAAGGGACTCAAAGTATAATATGAAAAGGTTTGTAGATTATGATGCCTCCGCACATATATTCTGAGTTTGTTCTTTGGAATGTTCTAAACTTTAAATTAATCTCTGTCTCTAGCTGTCTGTCTCTGTCTCTGTCTCTTTTTCTCTCTCTGTGTCACACACACACACACACAGACACACACACACACGCTATATTATTGTTCAGATAAAACAATGAAGCCCTTGCTGGTTTAATTATGACTTAATTTTTTTACTACCAAAGGCTAGAAGATATTTAGATTCATCAAGCAATGTGCATTTAGCTGGGACATTAGGTAAACAAAATACTGTATGAATAGAAAAACAAGCTTGACTTAGGCCATATGTTACAGAGATCAGTTGCATCGACTTCTTCCCATTTGGCTGCTGGCTCTGTGCCTTAAGTATATAAGATTATGGGAAACATGGTCAATTTAGGTCGATATTTTCAAATAATCTGAGGAACATGTTTTGTTAAAAGGCTGAAAGGAAGAACAGCTTGTTATAAATAGTCATTTATATTTTCCATAGTCAAGCATTTTCCAAAGTCAAGCTCATAGTTTTGGATTTGATAACTATATTTCCTCATAATAAGTAACTTCTACATTTGTGCTTATTAATTTATAATAGCAACTCCTATTCGATTACTTCTCCTCAACTTCAAAAGTCACATCCATCTGGAGTCAGAACACAAAGCTCTAACCACAGAATGCTTATTATGGTCGGCTTGTGAAAATATGAAGCCCTTGTATATGATTCATATCAACCCAGTAGTATTACAAATTCACACCCACACAACAAGTAGTTCATGCATTGTATTGACGATTACTTCCCCTAAGGGAACATAATGAACGCTGTTTACAGAATTATCCTGATACCCTTCACTGTGATATCAATGTTTTATCAGCTTCTTTTACTCATTCTTAACAGCAAAGCACAAACAAAATAGAACTAGAGGCACAGAAACATGGAACAGACTGACAGTGACCACAGGGAAGGAGGGAGGGGGATAATGGTGGAAAGAAGGGGAAGGGACCAGACAAAGGATGTGTACGAATGACCCGATGATCCAGGGACCACAGTGTGGAATTGACTGCAGGGTGGGGGTGCTGGATGGAGGAGAGCAGGGCAAAAAATGGGACAACTGTAATAGAACAACAATGGTAGATGATTAAAAAGGAAAGTTAGTCCTAGTACTCTGATAATATGAAAGTATTAAGATTAAGAGTGGTGCTTAGTATTTCTACTTAGAGTCTTACTGCTGGATTTATTTTATATCCATTTTCAATATTTTGGGATTTTGGCCTTTTAGGCTTATGATCTTATTATTTTGAAACATAATATTTTTCATACATTTCACAAACCTGACTAGAGTAACCATTCTGTTATTAGAATGGAAGTTGGAAGAGTACTCATAAGGGAAAATTTTGGTGAATTAAAATACTGCCTTAGATCCTACTCATCTTATGCTCATGCTCCCTTGGAAAAATATTATTTTAAGCAAATGGACAAGAGGCAAGATGGCAGAGGAGTGAATGGAAGCCACAGTAACCTCCTGCCAGGATATAAAGGTCCTTTCCGTCTCAGAAGTTCTGTGTGCTTATTGTAAAGACCTCGTGGTTCAGAGGTCTCTGCCCTCTGGCCACTTCTCCCACAAAGAAAAAGTAGCAAACATATGCAGTGCTCTGAGAAACATATTTCACAATGGGCTTTAAAAGAAAAAAACATATTAAAATTGTGAAGTTACTAGTTTTTAACTAAGGCAATGGATATTTATCAAATGTGTTGTCAAATTCATATTTCTGCATAGTTTATCACTTCATTATTCTTACACTGATTCTAACCAGGAATACGTATTTCTAATTGCTTGGACTTATAAAAAAAATGCCGTTCTCTGTAGTTTTATCATTGGAAAAGCTGAGATTAGACTAATTAATTATCTATAGTATTAATGTAACAGTGTCTATACTATTTATTTCATAGTGTTAGTTTTACTAAACATTCAACTAAAATAGTGATAAGTAGTTAGTATGGATAAGCTGAAATGATTCAATTCTTTAGAATTTGCTGCCCTTTTGGCATTATCTTTCTGTGCTTAGACCTGTATTGGGTTACATTTATAGCTAATACCAAGTTTCTTGAGGTAAAGATGAACACTTTGATGAGGGTTCTCTGTCTTCGTTAACCCACTGCTTACTTGGTTTCTTAGACATGCCTTGTTGAGATGTTATACAGTTTTTTCTCTTTATAAGAGGGACATCCCCACAAAGCTAGTATGCTTTGGGTCAGTACAGGGTGCATGCTCTAGTGGTACAGACTGAATTATTTCCCTCCGAAATTCATATGTTGAAGCTCTAATACTCAGTACCTCAGAATGTGATCATACTTGAATATACCCTCTTCCAAGATGTGTTTGAGTTGAAATGAAGCCGTAATAGTGGGCCTTAATCAAGTATGTCTGGTGTCCTTATAAGAAGTTGAAATTTGGACATGCAAAAAGGCACCAAAAATGCACACACACAGACCTGAAAGGCCACATAAGGACACAGGGAGAAGGTGGCCATCTGCAAACCAGGAAGACCGGCCTTGGGAGAAAGCAAACTTGATCTTACCACCTTGATCTTGGACTTCTAACTTCCAGAACTGTGAGAAAATAAACTTCTGTCATTTAAACCACCTATTCTGTGGTGCCTTAGTCCATTTGGGCTGCTATAACAAAAATGTCATAGATTAGGTGGCTTATAAGAACCATAAGTTTCTTTCTTACCATTCTGGGGGCTAGAAACCCAAGGTCAAGGGGCTGGTAGATTCCTTGTCTGCTTAAGGCTCTCTTCCTGGTTCATAGACAGTCATTTTTTTTTCTGTGTCCTCACATAGCAGAAGGAGGCTCAAGAGTGTTTTGTGTCTCTTACATAAAGGCACTTATCACACTCATAACCCAATAAACTCCCAAAAGTCCCTACCTTCAAATACTATCACATTGGGGATGAAGATTGAACATATGAATTTTGGGGCACACAAACATTCAGTCTGGAGTTTATGGTATTTTTTTTACGGCAGGCTTAGCGAACTAACACATTTAGAGATAGATGGATGGATGGATGGGTGGATGGATAGATAGATAGATAGATAGATAGATAGATAGATAGATAGATAGATAGATAGATAGAATAGAAACATACGTAGCTACATAAATACATACATACCTAGATAGAAAAGGCAGGTGGATACCCAAGCACTTCACATAGTGGTAAAAACAAAAGGATTGACACTAGAATTGGTATAAATATTTAAAAAACCTATTGTCGCTTGTAAGGGCAGTGGCTGTTATTACAAATTGGCAAAGGGGAATGGGACAATGCAAAATTTGAGGCTACAAAAGCTTCCAAACAGAGTCGTAAGTCACTTTGCATAAACTTAAAACTGGTAACAATTTTAGGTCAAAAGACAAAAATGTGTCCCAAAACATATTGCCTTCTCATGCAAATATCAAGGAAGTCCTGCATTCCTCAGTCACTGACTGCATACACAGTTGCCTTCAGAGTGTCAGAAGATTTCTCATACCCATAGGCGGGGAAAAGGGAACAGCCAGTAAATTCCCTCCTTTATCATGTTTGCCTCAGCAGTTAGAAAAATGAGAGCTGATTAGAAAAGTTCATCTGAAGCTCTCATCAAAGCACACACAAAAACACCTTGAAATTCTTTTTTTCACATTGTTAGATTTTTTCATTCTTGTTCAATTACAGTTGTCCCCATTTCCCCCCATGAATTCCCCTCCTGCCCCACCCACCCCACCTCCTACATTCCATCTTCCCCCCACCCATTGTCCTTGTCCTTGGGTCCTTTATACGTGTTCCTTGATGACCCTTCCCGAATGAGGTTTTGATAAACATTTCTATTCCAGTTTATTTTGGAAATATGATTATAACACATTAGGCTAATTACCTACACTATCATTTAATATAGAGTGTGGACTAAAATAGTCTCAATTTATCAAATAAATATGGACCTAGTCTTAGCCCTAGGATTTCTACATGCAGTTTTGCTGTGGTGGCGCAATACCACTTTAATATCCGAGATATAATTTAGTGTCTTCTAAATGCATCTTTCTTTGTTAATGTTTTGCTTATAATTTTATAAATTACAGTTCTGTAATGATAAGGTAATTCATATCTTGGACATAGTGCTAAAATGATGGAGTGGTTCCATTTTTGCTTAACAATTGCTCTTTTGATTTTTTGCATTTTCTGATAGCAATCATGTTTATTGGCCCAATGTTACTATAAAGAATTCTAAGTGTTGCAATGTGGGTACTTGCATCATTTATTAAAATATCCCCCTTTCCCCCACCGTTCCTGTTCATTACGGCATAACAATGTCTTATTGATTTTAATTGGAATTTCAAATTTGTGAATGCTAATTTATGTCAATGCACCAACCATAAATTACCTCCCTGCTCTTAGGCAGTGACTATAGAACAGCAAACATCTGGAGAACAAGAGAGAACAATTGCTGTAATCATAGGGTGTCGCATGTTCTCAATGAACACACCAAATCTCAGCATGATTAAGGTAAAGATTTCTGGTCCATTGAGCCAGTACATCAAATTCAACCAAAACCTAAGCTTCCACGCCTGTGCACTGAATGGCTTATTGCAGGATCTGAACCATTAACTACGTCTTTCTACCCCATTTGATTGGGAAATCTTTGTCCACATAGCCAAGAACAGGTACCCCTCAGCTTTTAAACATGCTGCCAGAAAAGCTGGTGTTTCCTAGTTTGGAGCCATCTAGCTGCAGACTGGCCAAGACCCCCATTTTTGGATTAGAGATAGACTTTGACCCAAGGGGGTTTGAAAGAATCCTGAGAAGGAAGTAGATTCTGAGAGCTAGGGTAGGTAGAAAGGTTAAAAAAAATCTAGCAGAGATTCTAGCAGGTCATTTGCTTAAATAAATTTTAAATCTTCAAGAAGGATAGCAGCTGGCCCTGAAAATATTTCCTTAAAAAGTCTTCTGTGATCTCATTTATATGTGGTATCCAATGAGCCAAATACACTGGGGAACAAAAGAGAACCAGGGGCATGGACACATGGACAGACTGACAGTTGTCAGAGGGAATGGGGGAGGGGGTCTGGATGAAAGGAGGGGAAGGGATCAGCCAGAGAACGTGTATGTGTGACCCACAGACAGACGGCAGTGTGGGAAAGGCCAGAGGGAAGCAAGGGAGGAGGGCTGGGAGGAGGTGGGCATAGGCAGGGAAAATGGGGATGCCCGCAATTGTGTCAACAGTAAAAATAAAGTTAGAAAATAAAAATAAATAAAAACTTTGTGTAAATGTGGCACTTGAAAGCAAAAGTATAAAAATGTTCAATCTTTTTGACTCAGAAATCCCACTCGGGGGCATGCACTGATTCTAAGGAAATAATTCAAGTGAATGTTGTTATGGAGTGTAATGTACAATAGCGGAAAAAAACCCTGAATCAAACTCAAAGTCCGATATTTAATAAATTATAGTGCATTAAACTCAATAGACTGCCATGTAGCCACTACACGTTGTAAATGCACATATTTTACAGAGTGCCCAAAATTCCCACGGATAAATCATACTGTCTGCAACTGAAGTGACTGGAATTCAGCCACGTTCCCCTCTGTTTAAAGTATTTTCCTTAAAAGTAGGTGTGGGGAAATCATCTTGTGGTTGTTTCCCCTATCATTTTAAGCAACGGTTCTGTCCCCACAGTGAGCTCAGTGCCAGATACAATAGCTATTCCACTGTAGGTCGCTGTGATATTGTGATAGTCTGCCTTTTATGCACATGTTACTTCACTCTCTAGCATGGCTCATCAAAGTAAAGTGCAATTTCAAACTGGGGGCCTTGGTTTTACATTTTATCCAGCTTTATTCTGTACAAAAACCTGCATGTATGAAGGGATTAGCTTTTGGAGGGCTGGTTCTGAGAAAAAAGAGCCAATCGTTTTGTTTCTGAATACCTATTTTTGTATGTTATCATGCTCTTGTAAATGAGTGTGTTCTGTTTTGGTGAACAGCAAATGCTCTTCATTAACATACAGGACATGTATTTCAGAGGGTTGGAGGCAGTAGTGGTCAGTTAATGGCCTTCAATGGACAGATGCTCTCAAGAGGTGTTCATTATGATTCCAAATTTGTTTAAACTGCCTGTAAGGCAACTGTGCCTACATTATTAGTGAGAGGTGTTTAGTCTTTTCAGAAGCAGCTTACATCCAAGACTATTGACAGTTTTTTTTTTCTTTTTTTAAGTTTTATGTATTTATTTTTTGAGACAGGAAGGGAGGGAGAAAGAAAGGGAGACAAACATCCATGTGTGGTTGCCTCTCGTGTGCCCCCTATTGGGGACCTAGCCCATAATCCAGGCATGTGCCCTGACTGGGAATTGAACCAGTGACCCTTTGGTTTGCAGGCTGGCACTCAATCCACTAAGCCACACCAGCCAGGGCTATTGAAAGTTTTTCAAGCCATCATAACATGACTTACCTACATTTAATAATAACTTTATAAGAAGTAACATGAATAATTATTACCCTAAAAAGGAATTTTTAACAAGCCATTTCCTGGAATGATGTCAAACTACAATCTGTTCATCTGAATATTTTTCAGGTGGAACTGAATCCTCATGGGATAAGGATAAGATGCAGTCTCCTCTTGCTGCTTCTGGACCACAACCTGGAATTACTCATGCTGCCTTGGCTGGCCAGCCAGGCCTTGGGGGTGCTCCGACTCTCAATCCACTGCAACCGAACCACCTGCTGACCAACAGTACGTATACAGTCCTCCCGAAACTTGGTGTGTTATGAAAAATACCGTATAAGAACCAATGGAAACCTTGGACCATTAGGGCTAGTCTGTTTCTCCCCAATAGAATTTAAAATTTTAAGTCAGAAGGGTACATAAAGAGGGATTTAATGGACGGGTAGGGGCTTAGCCATGGTTGTGTGGTATCATGGCGAGCACCCTGGACTCTGAACCCAGGGAAAGTGGAGATGATTGAAAGTTCACGTAGCAGAGCAACGATGCCTGGGAGATCACGTAGCACAGTGGTTAAGACTGCTGCCCTTACTGATGTAACCATTATTAGTTTTTGACTTTGGAGAAGTCACCTAATTTTCCAAGGCTCAGTGTCCACCAATACAAAGTAGGGATAAAAACATACCCACTCGTTATGGTCATTGTGAGAACTAAAATAAAGAAAAAGAAAGGAAATGCTGTTAGCAATGAGTTACATATAGTAAGTACTATATGATTATAACTATTATTATTACTCCATAAACACACTCCTGCTAATGTCTACAAATTCTGGTTTAGGTAATGTTTTTAGGAACTTCGAAGCAGGTCTTCTATACATTGCTTGACTAAAATCCTGCTTTTCTTACAGGAAAAATTCTTTTCCTAAGAGTTTTATTGTCTCACTAACGTCTATGATTATGACAACCAAAGAATTGTTAGATTTTTTAATAAGATATCCCATATCTTAAGGAAATTCATCAGTTACTAAGTTATGGTGTCTTCCTTTAGAGAGGTTTACTTTAAAAAATGAAATCTCCCATAAAAATGGAATGTTAGTTAAGCAAAGGCAATGAAATGAATGCCAGGACAGTTATAAATATTACGTTATGAGAAGTCAAACAAAGTGCTGATTAAGGTAGATGTGTTGTAAGGGAGGGAAACTTAGAGGACTCTAGTTTGCCCTGTAGAGAGTAGAAACAGTCACTCCTGTCCTCATAATAATTAGGCAAAAAGTGGAATCAACAGCTCTTTTAAATACATCTCAGGTTGAGTTCACCGGGGACAGCTATCCCCCAAACTGGAGAGATAGGAAGATACAGAGAATGAACATGTAGGGAGCCAGCTCCATAGCAGCAGCTTGGTAGATGCATTTAAAGGGTAACTGAGCGAGGGCCTGTGAAAATTCGCCTTATGCTTCTGGCAGCGGGAGAGGAAAAGTAACTGTATCAAAATATGCCCAGTGCGTTATCTTCTTAACAAAGGCCTTTGCTCAAAGGAGATTATTGTATTAGAGCTGACGCTAGTTGGTTTCACCAGAGCCTAGCCGACCCCGGGGGAAAGAATATTCTGAACTTGTAGCAATTGATGTGAAAGGGAGACACACAGTTCCAAGTGTTTGAGTTTTCTTCCTATGCAAAGAGAATTACTAAACTTTAGTCCCCACTGTCTCACCTAAGAAGGAAAAAAGCTGAATAGCACTTGTGAAAGTTATAGCCCAAGTATACTGGCTTTCTAAGTGACTGAGATGAATCATAAAATGATAGAATGCTTATCCTTCCCACACATTCATTATAACAGTGAATTAAAACTGAAGGAGTTGAAAACCTTAGGCTCTGTTTAATATGGATTCTGCATGGAAAACGAAAGACAGTAGTGGTGGGGGCAGGAAACTACAGTGACTAATACAATAGGTATAGCAATCAGGGCACACAAACTAACTCTTAGCCAGACGAGCACAAAACTTCATGCTAAAGACTGTAGACCTCAGTTCACTTCCCTCACCACATTATTACTGGCTTAAAAAAATTAAAAGTTAGCCCTGGCTGGTGTAGCTCAGTGGATTGATTGATCATGGGCTAAGAACCACAGGGTTGCCAGTTCGATTCCCAGTCAGGGCATATGCCTGGGTTGTGGGCCAGGTCCCCAATAGTGGGGGCCACATGAGAGGCAACCACACACTGATGTTTCTCTTCCTCTCTTTCTCCTTCCCTTCTATTCTCTCTAAAAATAAAGAAAGAAAATATTTAAAAAAAATTAAAAGTTATGGGAAAGGCAAAAAAATTACCCAGTGTGAAGAAATACAGCAAGCATCAGAACCAAAATGAGATAGAGCAGATGTTTTAGAATGATCAGACCTAGAATTAAAAATAACTGTAATTAATATACTAACAGAATGGAAAAAGTAGAAAATGTACAAAAACAGATGGGAAATTTAAGCAGAAAGGTGGAAATTCCAAGAATCAAAAGGAAATTTTGGAAATCAAAAATTGCCCAACAAAACAAGGAATGCTTTTGATGGGCTCACCAATACACCGCACGTGCTTAAGGAAGTAATTAGTAAGCTTGAAGATATGTTAATAGAAAGCTCCCAAACTGACAAGCAAAGGAAAAAAATGGAATAAAAACAAACAAGCAAACAAAAGACAGAACAGAATATCCAAGAACTGTGTGGCAATTACAAAAGGTGGAGCATGTAACCTGTAATGGGGATACCAGAAAAACAGGAATGAGGGGAAATAACAGAAAAAAATATTTAAAGTAACAAGACTAAAAATATTTCTGAAAGTAATGAGAAACACAAAACCACAAATCTAGGAGTCTCAGAGAATAGTAAGAAGGATGAATATTCCATTTCTATGCAGATTATCATCAAACTGGAAAACACTGAGAAGAATATATATACACACACATCTATATATGTACACACACATGTACACATGCATATGTGTGTATATTCTTATCAATGTATATGTATATGTGTCCATATGTGTGTATATGTGAATGTGTGTGTATATATGATCTGCATAGGAGTAGAATATATATGTATTCCACTCCTATGCAGATCATACTCTAACTGGAAAACCAAAACCAAAAAGAGTATCTTGAAAGAAGAGAAAAAAACCCTCCTTACCCATACAATAGCAAAAATAAGAATTACATGATACTTATCTTCAGGAACCAGGTAAGCAAAAATAGAGTGATATAAAATACATAGTGTTGAAAGCAAGAATACTCACTCACCTAACACTCTGTATCTAGGGAAATTTATTTTTTTAATTTACTTTTCTATTTTTAAAGTGAGGAAGAAATAAAGGTGTTTTCAGCAAACAAAAGTTGAGGGAATTTGTACCTGTGCCAGCTGATCAGCCCTATAAGAAATGTTAAAAGAAGATCTTCAGAGAGAAGGAAAATGATTTAGGTCAGAAACTTGGATCTATGTAAATTGAGGAAGAGTGTTCGAGAAGGGATAAATTAAGATCAATCTACAACTTACAAAGTGTAAATCAGGAAGAAATAGAAAATTTGAATAAACCACATTACTGGTAAGGACATTCATTGAATCAGTAATCACAAGTATTCCAAATAACAAAATCCAAAGACCAGATAGCTTTACTGGTGAATTTTACCATACATTTTAAAAAGATTTAAGGCCAGTCATTCTCAAACTCTTCCAAAACACTGAAAGGAGGGAACATTCCCAAACTCCTTTTATGAGGCAAGCATTATCCTGATATCGATATCAGAAAAGGACACTACTAAAAAAAAAAACTATAGGCTGATATCTCTGATAATAATAGATATAGAAATTCAATAATATACCAGCAAACTGAATTCAGCACCTCATTAAAAAGATTAAGAGGGATTTATCCAAGGGATGCAAGAATGGTTCAACATACACAAATCAATGTGACACATCACTTTACTAGAATGAAAGAAAATAATCATTTTATCATTTCAAAAGACACATAGAAATCATTTGACAAAGTTAAACATCTATTCATGATTTTAACACTTAACAAATTAGGCATAGAAGGAACAAATTTCAACATAATGAAAGCCATATATGAAAAGCCCACAGCTAATATACTCAACAGTAAAAAGTTGAAAGTATTTCCTCTAAGATCAGGAGCAAGACAAGAGTTTCCTCTCTTACCACTCCCATTCAACATAGTACTAGAAGTCCTAGCTAGAGCTATTAGACAAGAAAAATAAATAAAAAGTATCAGAATTGGAAAAGTGAAGTAAAATGTGTTTCTATTTGTAGATGATATGACTTTTTATATAGAAAAATCCTAAACACCAAGCCAAAAAACTGTTAGAACTTATCAATGAATTCAGTAAATTTGCAGGGTACAAGATTAACACACAAAAACCAGTAGAGTTTCTATACACTAACAACAAATATTCTGAAAAAACTATTTAAGAAAATAATCCCATTTACCATAGCATCAAAAACAATAAAATACTTAGGAATAAATTTAATCAAGGAGGTGAAAGATTTCTACTCTGAAAACTACAGAGTATTGATGAAAGAAAATGAAAAAGACAAATAAATAGAAGGATATCCCATATTCATTAATTAGAAAAATTAATATGGTTGAAATGGCAATACTACCCCAAGTCATCTATGAGCCATTTAGAAATGCGCCACCTATCAAGATTCCAATGGTTTTTATTATAGAAGTAGAAAAAAAAACACTCCTGAAATGTGTATGGAACCACAAAGACTATGGATAGCCAAATATATTCTGAGAAAAAAGAACAAAGTAGGAGGCATCACATTTCCTCATTTCAAGCTATACCAAAAAGCTATAGTCATCAAAACAGTATGGTACTGGCATATAAACAGACAAAAATACCAGTGAAACAGAATTGAGAGCCCAGAAATAAACCAAGCAAGTATATATAGCTAATATTTGACTCTTTAATAACTGGTGCTAGGAAAATTCAATCTTCACATATGAAAGATTAAAAATTGATCTTAATCTATACCACTCATATAAATGACCTCCAAATGGATTAAAAACTTAAATATAGACCTGAAATCAAGAAACTCCTGAAAGAAAACTTAGAGAAAAAACTGTCCTTGACGTGGATGTTGGTAATAATATTTTGGAAATCACTCCTAAAACACAAGCAACAGAACAAACAAATGGGACTACATAAAACTAAAAATCTCCTACACAGCTAAAGAAACCACGAACAAAGTAAAAAGCAATCTATGGAATGGGGAAAAAATATTTGCAAGCCATATACCTGACAAGGGCTTAATATCCAAAATATATAAAGAATTCCTAGAACTCAATCTAATTTTAAAATCAGCAAAGGACCTCAATAGGCATTTATGCAAAAAATATATATGAAAGTACATGAAAAAGATAGTCAATGTCACTAGCCATTAGAAAGATGCAAATTAACACCACAGTGAGGTATCATTTCAATCTGTTAAAATGGCCTTCATCAAAAAGACAAGATAACAAATGTGGACATGGATATGGGGAAAAGGTAACCATTGTGCACTGTTGGTGGGACTGTAAATTGGTAGAGCCACTACAGGAAAATAATGGCGAGGATCCTCAAAAAATTAAAATAGAACAACCATATGATCCAGCAATTCCACTTCTGGGAATATATCCAAAGGAAATGAAAACATATCTGCACCTTCATGTTTATATCAGCATTACTTACAATAGCTAAGACAAGGAAACAACCTAAGTGTTCATTGACAGGTGAATGGATAAAGAAGTTGTGACATGCTCACACTCACACACACTGTAATGTTATTCATAAAAATTGAGGACATTCTGCCATTTGCAAGAACATGAGTGGACCTAGAGGGCATTATGCTAAGTGAAATAAGTCAGAGAAAGACAAGAACTATGTGATGTCACTTATAGGTGGAATCTGAAAAGAAAGAAATAATAGAAAGAGACAGACTTGTGGTTACCAGAGGTGGAGGTGGATGAGGATGAGGATGAGGAAGGAACTCAAAAGGTACAAACTTCTGGTTATAAGATGAATAAGTGGGAATGTAATGTACAACTTGATGCTGTAGTTTAGTGCTGTATGATATACAGGGAAGTTGTTAAGGGAATAAACCGTAAGAGTTCTCATCACAAGGGTAATTGTTTCCCCTTTTTTTCTTCTTTCTTTTCTTTTTGTTATATTTCTATGAGTAGATGGATATTAGCTGAACCCACTGTGGTGATCATCTCACAATATATGAAACTCAAAACATTATACTGTATGTCTTACACTCATAGAGTGATGTGGGTCAATTTTTTGTCAATAAAACTGAGGGAAAAGTTTTTAAAAATTAAAAAACAACAAAGGTAAATTATATATATTTATTATTCTTAATGTAAAAAAAATTATGTTCAGAATAGCCATGGCTGGTGTGTGTCAGTGGATTGAGTGCTGGCCTGTGAACCAAAGGGTTGAGGGTTCGATTCCCAGTCAGGGCACGTGCTTGGGTTGCAGGCCAGGTCCCCAGTAGCGGGTGTGCAAGAGGAAACCACACATTGATGTTTCTCTCCCACTCTTTCTCCCTCCCTTCCCTTCTCTAAAAATAAATGAATAAAATCTCTAGGAAAAAAAAGAAATTACAATATCAAAAAAAACAAAACAATGCAAACTGACAACAACAATAATAATGGAGACTGTCAGAGTACCAACCGGTTACAACAGAATTGGTGCCTGACTATAGGAATGGTGAGGTACTATGGAAGTCAACATGACTTGGAAATTGAGTGAATGTGGTATTTCAGAGGGAGGACTAGAGTATTACTAAAGTTTGTAGCCTTTATGGTTAGGAGCAAGTGGCGTGATGAAGTTACATAAACGTTACAGGATTTGCCAGAATACTAAGATGTGTTTGAAGCAATGCTTATGGTGGTAGGCAGGAAAGAGATGACCCATTTTCATAATTTTTTTAAATTTGTTTTCATTACCATACTAATAAAAAGTCTTTGTACATTTCTGGCATGTGACTGAATGAGCCAGATTGCTGGAGTGTAGTGTGCTATCGATGGCTCCAATGTAATGTTTGCATGTTTGGGAAAAGGTTAACTTACATAACTCAGCATTTGCTTAGGCTTTGCATATGCAAAGTGTTAGTGTCCTGTAATGAGAACATTAGCTTAGAGTGGATAGGGTGCTATAGTCCCATGACAGTTGGTTATTATAGATAATGATCTGAAAGGGTGACTTTTAAGCCCTTCACAATCATTTGAAATGTTGGATACATTAGATTTTAAAAGTGTCCATGGGCTGTTAAATTTTGTTTGTGGTTTGCATTTAATTTACATGTCATTTGGACTTTAACCGGGCATGGGACCTGATCCAGCCAGATGGTGTCAGGGTGATGCTGAAAATCTTTGGAGAATAAGGAAAAGTTATTACACTGCCCAGGAAATTGCCAATTGAATAAAGGCTTATTTAAGCATTTGAGTAGTAAATGGAGATACTAGGGCTACTTCTCCTGTACAGTTTGATCAATTTGCTACCAAAACACTGAGTACACAAAGGATTGAAGTCTCTAAATTACCTTAGGTTTGTGGTAAGTGAAAGCCTTATATACGAGCATGTTTAAGTCATTGATGGTTGTTATGAATTGAGCCTGAAGTAAAGGTTTTAGGGGAAAGATAAACAATGATTAACTTGATCTATGTTATGGGATATGACATCATTATAGCAAAGTTGTATGATGGGTAAAGTAGAAAATGCATATGCATCGAAGGAACTTTGGAAGTATAACTGAAAATACACTTCCAGTTTCCAAGGGAATGCACAAGGCCATTTGGAATGCAGTGTTTACAGAGTTTTGAGACTTCGCTGATAAATTAATAATATGACACATGTTTCATAACTGAAAAGTTTAGTTTGGTAGATTGCACCTAAAAATGTCTGCATAGTGAGTCATAAGTGAAGTGATAGGAGAATAGTTTACAATGTTATTAATATTCTCATGGGACTGGGGCTCATAGGGCACACAGAGTGTGTTTCCCTTCTTGGATTCCACACAGATTTTAAGTTTCTTGCTTTTTAAAATCTTTGTGTAATTTTGATAGCAGTACATTGTGTGACTGTCTCTATCACAAATATTGATGATTGCTTTTCATTTAGGAATTCCTTTGAGATACTCCCTTTAGTGTTGTATGAGGTATGTCCTATGATTCTTTTTTTTTTTTCATTATGCAGCCTGTGAATAATTTTTTATGGCTTTAATTCAACCATCATTATTGAACCCAGTAGATGGACCTCAAATTAGTTAACATTATTTCTCCATTCTAACCTCTTTTTTGTCCCAAATATATGTATTTAGAGTATTTGTATTACTGTTATTGTTGATTGAGGAATGAGATTTAGGCTGCCTCTGAATATATACTCCCTATAGATTCATTGTTGTTCATTTGCTGTTGTGATGTTGGAGGTAAAAAGGAGGATAGCAAAGAAGAAAAAGGTGTGTTATTAATAGTTGTTAATTGCGTATAGAACCAACATAAACATTGGTGATCATAGAATTTCTATAATCTGTAATAAGTTAGGAACATAATAGGCAAAGATGTCTTAGAACATCTATGTATCTGGTTTCTGGGCTTCTTTCCAACAGAATGCCAGGTCACTGCTGAGGCAATAATTCAAAATACATTGTAAAGTCCTATGGTTTACTTAAGGTAGTTACTACTTTTCATGAAACAAAATGCTGTGTGCCTTAAAGACTTTTGCTCCTTTTTATGAGTAAAAAGATTGCATCTTATAAATACTTTGGAAGTGGGAACAAGAACAAGGGTTATTGATAAATAATAGTATGGAGATATAGGAAGTTTTATTTTATTTTATTTTTTATTATTGCTTAAGCTGTTATAGTTGTTCCCACTTTTCTCCCCTTCCCCTCCCTCACCCAGCCCCACCCTCTCCCAAACAAGATAGTAACAGAAGCTTAGATACATAAATCAGACTAACAGCTGCCAGAAAGGAAGGGAAGGGCAGGGATGAAAGAGGTTGAAAGCATTAACCAAAAGAAAAAAACATTTATTTTAATCTTCACCTGAGGACATGCATATTGATTTTAGAGAGGGAGGAGAAGGGAGGGAGAGAAACATCGATGTGAGAGAGAAACAGCAAGATAAGTTGCCTCTTGAATGCTCCCCAACAATGGATTGAACCCACAACACAGGCATGTTCCCTGACCAGGAATTGAACCCACACACTTTCCATTTACAGGATGATGCTCCAACCAAGTGAGCCACAGTTGTCAGGGTGACATAGGAACATTTAGAATGATAAACAATATTAAATTCCACAGATAATATAAATTGCCCAAAGAGATAATAAACTATAATAAAAGTTGAGTTTTTAAAAATCCAACAAGAATAAATTATTTTTTTTCTTTGGATCAATTTTGCATGTGATTTTGATGTGATTTCCCCTTGTCAAAATAATTTTACAGATGTAATAATTTAACATGCACTGTCTCTTTTAGGACTGGATCTGCCATTTATGATGATGCCTCATCCTCTACTTCCAGTTAGCTTACCTCCTGCATCAGTTGCCATGGCAATGAATCAGATGAACCATCTAAATACTATTGCCAACATGGCTGCTGCAGCCCAGATTCACAGCCCACTCTCCAGAGCTGGGGCCTCTGTTATAAAGGTAAGAATCATGATTTAGAAGAGGACAAAGGTGTTAATTACACATACATTTCGATAAAATATTAGCAATACGACTGGATCTTTAGTAGAAGCCTAGAACTCATTGACCCAGTTGCTTAGCATACCGTATTGATGAATTTGATTTCTGACTGGGCCTGATGAGATGTTATGGTTTTTCGTTTTATTGCTGCTGTTTGTTTTCAGTCCCTGATCACAGCTGTCACTTTTAA
The DNA here is from genome assembly GCA_004027735.1 of Carollia perspicillata. Taxonomy (NCBI): domain Eukaryota; kingdom Metazoa; phylum Chordata; class Mammalia; order Chiroptera; family Phyllostomidae; genus Carollia; species Carollia perspicillata. Next base: position 2,809 of record PVKM010000347.1, on the reverse strand, counting down.
TACTAACTTCTTGTCTTTCAATCATGGGCAGTGTGTGGGAAGCATGGCCAGACTAATGACAGCGAAAAGTGTGCAAAAACCAGTCCCATTGCTGGAGAGAAACAAAGTACACACTGTATATCTTTTTGGTGTTTAAAAGGCCGTTGTAGAGAAGTACTTGACCTTGGATATGACATTTAGCCTGCCTGAACTTGTTTCCTCAACTGCAAAATAAAGGTCATAGTACTGATTTATCCTTTTTATGTGATTGGCTGCCTGGAAAGAATTGTGAGTAAAATATAGGCTTCAAAAAACTCTGAAACATTCAGCAAATATTTACTATAATTTAGAACTTTATTATCATAATGAAAAATACTAATTTTCATAATTCCATGACCACCAGCTAATGAAACAAACAATATTTTATAACCTTCCTTATGTCTCCTATTAGTTTGGCCTCTCTGCTCTCTTTCCAAGTATCATATAAATAGCCTTAAAAAATCTTCACCAGAGAATATATTGATTGATTTGAGAGAGAGGAAAAAGGAGAGAGAGAGAGAGAGACATCGATGTGAAGGAGAAACATGGATTAGTTTCCTCCTTTATGCGCTCTGACTGGAGATCAAACCTGCAACCTAGGTACATGCCCAGACCAGTGGTCAAACCCGCAACCTTTTGCTGTATAGGATGATGCTCAAAACAACTGAGCCATATACCCAACATGTGAACTAGCCTTTTTAATATATATTTTTCCTAGCTTGAGGAGATCATGTAAGGGCATATAAAGTTATAGTTATTCGGGGCAACCCATTTATTTGATTTGTCATTACCTTATTTATTCAACAAATATTCTATCCTTAATATGTACATGTCATATTGAGCAATATGGGCAGTTGATAAATAAGACAGTCCCTTATCAAAGAAAAAGGACATAAAAAAATATGTACAGTAAAATGACATCAAACTCACAATTATTAGCAACCACACCTCAAACAAAACCAAAAGCAAACCAAGCAAACAACTAGAACAGGAACAGAACCCCAGAAATAGAGATCACATGGAGGGTAATGAACAGGGGAGTGGGTGGGGAGAGAGGGGGAAAAGGTACAGAGAATATGTAGCATAGGTGGTAGGTAGAAAACAGACTGGGGGAGGGTAAGAATAGTATGGGAAATGTAGAAGCCAAAGAACTTATATGTATGACCCATGGACATGAACTAAAACGGGGGAATGTGGGTGGGAGGGGGTATGCAGGGTAGAGGGGAGTGAAGGGGGGGAAATGGGACAACTGTAATAGCATAATCCATAAAATATACTAAAAAAAAGTCAGTCCCTGACTTCCAGGAATTACAAACTAAATGTGAGACAAACAACAAATACCCTTGTGAATTGCACTAACAAGACCCACTGTGATGGACAGCAGAGAGGAGGCTTAGAGCTTGAAGATGGGAAGTGGCTGGAGAATCACAAAAGGCGTTAAGCTAAGGCATTAGAGCTGATAGGTTTGAACTGGGCCTTGCGGCACACATATGATTGTAACAGATGCACGTGGGGGTGAGAGAAGTGAAAGCAGAAGAAATGGGATTCTGGGCATTTTGTCTGATTGGATCCCAGTGTTGGAAACCTCTAAAACAATGAAGAAACCTCGTAATGTAAACTTTGTAGGAAAGGAAAATAAAAAGGTATACATTTGTGTTAAACTTTCTATATTTCTAATATTTGTGTAATTCCTAGCCTCAGCCTATCCTAGTAAATCATAGGACTGTTGTTTGAATATATGATCAGTGTGTAAACCAAGAATCAGTCTTTGAAGAAAAAAATTATCAACAAACATTATTTAAAAGATGGAAGAAGTTTCCTATGATTTGAAATTGGCGGGCTACTAAGTATATGTGACCCCAAACAAAACTGGGAAATGATGATGTGATACTCTCCATAGAGGCAGGTTTAGGGCTCTGCAAAGGAACATTCATGTAGTTTTCTTAATGACAACTAAGTCAGACTGAACCAGCTACATTTCAGTTGAATGGGACTCTCAGTGTGAGAATACAGCTCATGACTGGAATTTGCTTATTGGTGCTGGTGACGATGAAAACAGAAAAATAATTGTCTTCTTAAATAATCAAAATATCATTAATGTATTAAAGCAGCAGAACTAGATGTTGGTTTATTACTTGTTTTTCTATTTTATATACAAGCTTTTTAAAAAGAAGGAACCTTCACAAACATAAAATTGGAGGCTACTTTTTAAAAGTTGATATTTGATCACAGGCTTAAGTCCTGCCAAATTCAGAGAAAACCCATATTATGCTGAAGAAAATGGAATCTTCTTTCATGTACTTATTTTCAATAAACTCCATTGAAAACAATATATTTATATTGTAGTCCCTTTTATAAAATGTCTTTTTAATTCTATAGAAGCAGATTTTCATCACAGGATGATAGGGAAATAAGGAAAAAAATTTGAAGTGCATAGTGAAAGGTTTTTAAACATAGTTGTCAAGTTTTGTTTGCTTTTGTTAAGGTGCTGTTGTATAATATAAATATTATTAGTTTTAAAATAACAATGATTCACAGGAAATATCATAATTAAAAATATTCTAATTAATTGATAAATGAATGTTAATATGTTCAAAGTTTCACTTCTTCCTTTAAGTACAATAATTGACATGATCGTAGCTGCATGATGTTTACCTATAAAGGCCGAACTTTCACACTTCTGTTGAACTATATTTCAAAAGAAATTTGTTTTCACCATCCTTCTTCATGAATTAAAGCTTTAGAGTTCAATTTATTAGAATCCTGCAGGCAGTAGGTGGACTTCTGTGTT